>OZ023177.1:2652008-2677008 GCA_963678695.2 Diplodus puntazzo | reverse complement strand
TGGCTTCAGGTTAAACACTGAGTAAATAAAATTATAAATATGTACAACAAATTGCTTGTTTCAAACATGTTTCAAACATTTTAGAGGTGGTGTACTGAACTGAACATTGATTAAAGAGAATTAAATAAAAAGGTCGCAGATAGTTGTTCAGTTCAGCTTCATTAGCCTCCTGTTCTTTAAGATCTGATGTGGTTCGGAAGTGCAACCGGACCACATATCATCTCTGAGCTGCTGCTCCACCTTTACCCTCCTCTCTGTGTACAGCTGAAGGACTGATGTTTGGCAGAGTGTACAGTCATTCGCTTCTTGAAGTCCTGTTTTTAAACTTTGCTTATGGGCATCATGTCTTTAGTGGTACAGTGCATAATTGTGCTTGTTGTCACTTTGGTTTCATATGGGGCAATGGCTGAAAAAGCAGCGTCAATTGTTGGTTGTCGAAGTGAAGTTTGACTAGTAAAAGCAATGGAGCTGGTCTGTTGGCTACTTGCAGGGAGGCATGATAGCGCAAACACATGCTTTCGTAGTACTGTCTGGGACGATACCTTTTGAGATGATGGAGGAGGTTGGTGGTCACCGACACATTTTGCACCTAAGATTGGTCTGTCCTTTGTCAGACGCCAGGTATCCGAGCTATTTAACTGAAACACCGTAGTGGTATGACCTTTCTTCAGAACAAGTTCTTTGTCTTTGTCAGTTTCCTCGCACTCAGTTTCGCTAGTCGTGTTGCTCATTTTCTTGTGTCGACCAGACACACAGGTGGTCACTGTCATTTGTTTCAGTTGTTGTGTGTGGGAGGGGCCAGACACATGCATCAACCACGTGCATTTGTTTCTCTGCTGTGCGATTGGCTTTTGGTGTAGTGTTTTCTAGGGAGAGGAAAACAGACTCAAAAAAGCTGTATAGAAAATACATGTCATAAATTTATCATCATTATCGTGACTTTTTATTTCATGAAAATGATCGAGATCGTTTAATCGCCCAGACCTACTATGAATTCAAAGTTCATGCTCACGTGTTGTCCAATGTTTAGATCTTGATCAATATCTGTAAAACTAATAGTGTTTCTATCAGCCATTAGTTGTGCTTTCTGTTCAGTTCTAAACAGTGAATGCTGACAACACCCTATCAAAGATGGTGAGGAATGATGTGGACATGAATATTAGACCGGCTGAACATAAAGATGTTAATAGTATCATCGTGCACATGTTTTGCTGATGTTAGCTTTTACCTCAAAGATCTGGGGCCTGTTCTGCGAAGGGGGCTCAACATAGCCAGGCTTTGTTCTCATGATGCAGCTCAACAAAGCCCCAAGTCCCCAAACAGAGTTAAACGGTTCTGCGAGGGTGGTTATCAACTTAATTTGTTAAGTCCGGCTCTCTGCTTTGTGCTCTGCGCGCGTTCACATAAAAGGGGGCGTTTGACGTCATATTATTCTACTTCCGTGCAAAAATGGATCGATCCCGGCCACATATTTTACTCAAGATGAGCAGATTCTTATTATGTAAAGCTATCAAGAATTCAAAGAAATCATCACGGCAAAAAGTAACACTGTCGCTGCCAACAGAGCAAGGGAGGGCTGCTGGCAGAAAACTGCTGACCGTGTAAATGCGTAAGTTAACGATGATTAATATTATGATCAATATTATATTAAGCCCTTCGTGTTTTAATTTCTGAAAGCTCAACATTGTGCAACTTTTACATATTTACACTCATCCATTTAAGATATAAATAAACTGAAGCAACAACTATCTTTTTCATTTTTGAATGATGTCTATATTGTTTTCACATTTTACTGATCTCAGTTATAGAATGCGCGTGTGTGTTTTATTGAAAGCGAGGCTGAGTGTGCGCAGGCTATAAATGTTCAGTGTTTTTTTTGTATTACTGTGTCGGGATGAACAAGCACATGTAGCTGCTGTCCCTGTACAATGACAATAAAGACCTTTTTGACTGTGAAAATAGCTCCAGCCTGTAAGATTTGTGTTTGGGCTACACTGCCCTGCAGCGGGTGAAACATGGATCAGTTCATCAGGTTATTCATGGCCACATCAAAGAAATAATTAACTTTACTCATTATCTGTGACAAATAAATACTAGGTTGGCCTAATTATTTCAATTGCAATTTCATATTGCATTTTATTAAGATATGGAAGCAGCAGTCGGACATGGCAGCTAGTGTGTGGATAATATACTGTATCCCATTTTATTTTAATGTCATCACTATCTTAAGATTGCAGATTCTCAGTAAGAGCGACAACCACTTTGCGGATGGCGCAACACGCAGTGTTCTTGCTCAGATTTTCTGCATCACCAGCTGAATGTAAGTAGTTTGCCCGACAGTGAGCGCACAGCTTCTTCAGTGGCATCCTGACACTCGGCTCAATAAGTGAGCAAATGTACCGTATTCCCTCGGCTGAAAATCTATATCGCTCATAGAGATTTTCATCGGGAAATGCCAGCGGATCAGCGCGATCTCGAAGAAGCCGCTCACGTCGTAGTGCTGCCCAAATTATTCTTGCTCCCAGGTCCACCGGGTTCTTAATGAATGGTGACGCCATCTCCGAATGAGTTTGACAGTGAACCAGCGGCGCTTTTATAGCCGATTTTAAGCCGAAACTTGGAACATAACCTGGTCGGGACCAGGCTATGAGCTAAGCACAAGTTACCATGGTGATCTAGCCGGGTTAAAAGAGAGCCACCTTCGTAGTACAGGGAAGCCTGGCTTTAGACTCAACATACCTCGCTAACCCACTAAACTGGCTTCGCAAAACACCCCTCTGCTGTGCCTAAGCAAAGCCTCACAGAGCCCCTACTGTGGCTGTAAACTGTTGTTAGATATTAAAGAAACGGTATTAATGTAAGTTAGTTATTTTAAAGTCACTTTGAAGTTCCAATATTGTAAGAAGTTATTATAGGAACACATTGTTGGCCAATGTTTTCTGGCTGGATATTAATGTTTAAATTAGCAATTCGGCCGAAGCTGTTATCACCATGTTTTTGTTGTTGTTGTTGTTGTTGTTGTTTTGTTATCATTTATCCCCCCTTAATGCACCAGGGAAATAAATAAGTCTTCATTATAAAAATAGTAATACACAATTTTTTGACCAACACTACCCTGTATTCCTGTTCGTTACCCTCAGACACACATCCAAGATTGCCTGTATCATCGGAAAACTTTTGGAAGTGACAGTTCACAGTGTTGTAAGTGAAGTCTGATGTGTAGAGGGTGAAAAGGAAGGGAGAGAGCACTGTACCCTGAGGCGCCCCTGTACTGCAGAGTACCACATCTGAGACACAGTCCTTGAGCCTCACATGCTGTGGTCTGTTTGTGAGAAAGTCTGTGGTCCATGCAGTCAGGTTTTGATCAACTCCCACCCCTTCCAGTTTCCCCATCAGAAGTGTCAGTTGTATTGTATTGAAAGCACTGGAGAAATTAAAAAAAACATGACCCTCACAGTGCGTCCAGGGTTTGTAACTGTTCTGTGCAGTAGGTAGATTCACTCTACGGATCACTCAATCACTCATCACTCAAAAAAAAGTGACTGAGAACTTTTGCCTAGTTCTGGTCTCTGCTGTCTTGCTCTTCTCTTCACCTTTTCCATGACCAGATATTTTCTTCAGTCCTCCCCAGACATCCCTGGTGTTGTTCTGCTCCAGCTGCTGCTCCAGTTTCCCCTTGAAGCCATTTTCCCCTTCCGTATTTCTTTCCTGAGCTTCTTCTGGACTCACCTCCATTCTTCTTTGTCCTCTGATTTGAAGACCCTCTTCTTTTCATCACCCAGGGTTTTAATCCCAGAGTTCACCCAGGGATTGTTGTTGGGAAAACACCATACCTTCCTTGAGGGCACAGTGTTCTCCACACAGAAATGTATGTAATCTGTGATGCAGTCTATCAGGATGTTGATGTCCTCCCCGTGTGGGCTGCAGAGTGCTTCCCAGTCTGCCTCTCAGCCTTTCCCTGGCCCCCTCAAACAAATCCTTCACTGACTTTTTCTGAGGCAGATTTTTATTCACCACATGTATGTAGTCATGTAGCAGATGGACCAGGTTGTGCGATCAAGTGGGGGGAGAGGGAAGGATGTGTATGCTTCCTTTAAATTTGCATACTGTAAATTCAAGGTTTTATCTTCCGTGGCGTGAATTTTCATGTACTGGGTTAAGGAAGGAAGAGTAGAGGACAGGGGAGCATGGTTAAAGATGGACTGGGGTGCTGAGTCTATAGTTGAGAAACAACAGTGTGGAGGAGCTCAGAGGCTGCAGTAGCATCGGCCAAGGTAGGGATGGAGAGCAATGCTAGTGTTAGCATCGGGTAGTATGTAAACAGCCGACGAGCTGTCACTTTTCACCGCATGAAGAGCGAGATTTTCGTCAGAAAGCGGCACTGTAGATTGACGTTGAAGTTCAGGTTTACGACTGCATACGGCAATTTGCAGGCAACACCGAAAAACTGCCATGAATTGTCGGAAATTGACGTGGGCCTTGCTTGGCAGTTGTCCCCCCATGACCCCCCTCCCACTAATTCTAGGGGAGGCTTTCACATGGAAATGAAATGCTATGAGCTATACAAATGCAAATCAGGGTAGCAGGGGGAGTTTTACCTCAGGTGACATTTTTCTAAAATGTATTAATTTCATTTTAAGAAAATCTCTGGTATATATAGATCAGGCTCAGTATAGCCTAATTATAGACTCTTAAATTTTAGCTTGAACTGATTTATGAAACTATGCTAGATTAATTACTGTGTATGTCATTAGCAATGGCCAATGTTGTTTAAAAAATATACACAAAATCATTTATTAGGGGGCCAAGCCCAAGGGGCCAAGGGAACCGCGTCTGCTTGCACACGAGTTTCCTAGGACCAGCGGTGCTAGGAACCCTATTGTTATTGTAAAGATTTTTTTTCTCTCACTAAAAGTGGTGCTGCAGGCTAAACCGTGCAAGGGAGGGCGGTGTAATTTGGAGGGTTGGTCTAGACACCTGCACGTACCTCAGACACAAAAAAACGACATAATCCGCCTGCAGGGGGCGCTATAACCTAACAAATTTCTGTAGCTAGCTATAAAAATGTAAACTGTTTGATATCTCGGTCAAACTAAATGCTATTAACACCAAATTTGAGATCCTTGGTTGCCATGAGACTGGGAAGGGATAAGCCAAATTTGGCGAATTTTGGCCATAGGGGGTGCAAAAAATATGGGAAGTTTATATCTCTTGAACGGCTACACCGATTTTTGCGAAATTCGGTCGGTATGATGTAGGGCCAACGCTGAGGCCATATCTTGAAGATGGTCATGACTGGTCAATGTGGGCGTGATTTAGTACAACAAATCCAAATCGGCACACTTTCAGCCTTTGGCACTTCCAATGCACTTCCCATTACAGCGAATACCACGGCTCAGACATTGGCCTGTGTCCTGACTTTTGCCCCGAGCCCGTCATCCTTTGGGACCAACTTCTGTGAGCTCTGCAGTGCGCGGGGTCCGAGTCGCTGCTTGCAGTTCTAGTTTATTTATTTTTTCTCTCCTGGGAACAAGTTAAAGATAAAATGCCTGTTGTTAAGAAGTTAAAATTTGCATGAAATATTTTGAGATAAATAAGATATTAAAGTGTATAAATCATTTCTGTTTAAAATGTCTGACTTTAGAATCTAATTTTATGTGTTCTGAATGTTTTAAAAGAAGCTGAAAAGAAATTCTTATTACATGTGAGAGTTCATGACCTTTAAGAGAATTTACTCTTCTGGGTAGACCAGAGCGTGAGGAAGGAGAAGCAGAGAGTTAATGGTGTGGATCAGTGCCGTGTTTTATCACTAACGGACTGTGAATTGTTGTTGGACGACGTGCTCGGAGTGTGTGAGTTGGATTCTCCATCGCAGTTGAAGTGTTTGTGTTTTATTGGACATGAAGCAAGTTCGGTTAAGCTAGCTAGCAGGAGCTAGGTTATCGGCACGATCATGGTCGAGAGGAGGCCTGTGCTGACGGGAGGAGCTTTGCCGGCTTGCCAGGGAGAGTGTCGCCGACGGAGGGTGCTTCGCTGCCGCAGATAGACATGGAGGTTCATCACTGTGAGCATTTTGTTTTCAAAGACTAATCTCACCTCATAACGAGGCCGTGACCTCCTATTTGCTCAGAGCTATGTCTGCAAGTCCAGCTTTACATAATGCTAATAATGACGCCATTGTATGTAAGTAACTTTTACTGTTTTCTCCTTGTTTAATTTTACTGTGACTTGCTTTTTTTTATTCATACCACTCTCATTTAATTGTTTTCCAGCTGCCTGTAAGACATTACGAGACAGTACGCAGGAGCTTCAGGTACAAGCAACTAGATCTTGTATCGCAGGCGGAAGCTGTGAAGAGTTCAGCTCTGAGTCGACCTGTACCTTCACACAGTACATAAAATGCCACACCAGAGACAATAGAACTTTGGATCTCATGTATGTGAACATCAAGGACGCATGCACCTCTTCACCCCTCCCCCCACTGGGCCGTTCTGACCACAACCTGGTTCATCTGTCCCCTGCATACAGACCTATGGTGAACAAACAACCACCCACCAAAAAGTATGTGAGGAGCTGGTCTGAGGAGACCAGTATTGCACTGAGGGACTGTTTTGACACCACAGACTGGGACGTGTTGTGTGAACCTCACAGGGATGACATCGACAGCCTGACAACCTGCATCACAGACTACATCAATTTCTGCGTGGAAAACACAGTGCCTACCAGGAAGGTACAGTGTTTCCCCAACAATAAACCCTGGGTCACCCCAGAGCCCTGCTTAAGGAGAAGAAGAGTGTTTTCAAATCTGGGGACAAGGAGGAACTGAGGAGGGTGCAAAAATAGCTGAAAAGGGGTATAAGGAGAGGCAAAAGACAGTTACAGGAGGAAGCTGGAGAAGCGGCTCACAGGGAACAATGCCAGAGAGGTCTGGAGAGGCCTGAAAACCATCTCCGGCCACACTAAGGACAGTGGGAGGGGCCCTGAATCTGGAGACCGGGACTGAGCCAACAAGTTAAATCTGTTTTTTAACAGATTTTACTGCGCCACATCTCCCTCCCCCACCCACCAGAGCTCAGACCTTACTGTGCTGTCACACCACCACTTCTCCCCCCAGTTCACCTCTGTCACCCCCACACCTCACCACCCCCCTCCACTCCCTGCCTGATCAATCCACACACTCCACCCCCAACCTCTCTCAACATGAGTCACTCCATGGTCCCACCAACACCCCCGGCCTCTACATAACAGCTGATCAGGTGAGGAGGGAGCTGAGGAGGACCAAGGCGAGGAAGGCTACTGGCCCTGATGGCATCAACTCCAGACTGCTGAAGGACTGTGCAGACCAGCTCTGTGGAGTACTTCTGCACATCTTCAATCTGAGCCTCAGTCTGGAGAGAGTTCCACTCCTGTGGAAAACATTGTGCGTGGTTCCTGTCCCAAAGACTGCGCACCCCAGGGAGCCCAACCACTTCAGGCCAGTGGCTTTGACCTCTCACCTGATGAAGACCATGGAGAGGATCGTTCTCAACCACCTTCGACACCTAGTGAACAGCGAGATGGACCCTCTGCAGTTTGCGTATCGACCTGGCATTGGTGTTGATGATGCTGTCATCTACCTGCTGCACAGGTCACTTTCGCACCTGGAGAGCACCGGGAGCACTGTGAGAGTCATGTTTTTTGAGTTCTCCAGTGCTTTCAACACAATCCAGCCATCACTGCTCAGGGGGAAGCTAGAAGGAGCGGGAGTCGACTGCCACCTGGCTGCATGGACCACTGACTACCTCACAAACAGACCGCAGTATGTGAGGCTCCACGACTGTGTGTCTGATGTGGTAGTCTGTGGTAGCTCCACAGGGTACAGTGCTCCCTCCTTTACTCTTCACAGTCTACACATCAGACTTCAGCTACAACACGGACAGCTGCCACCTCCAGAAGTTCTCCGTCAACACAGCCATTGTTGCACGTCTGATAGAGGGGAACGATCTGGAGTACAGGAAGGTCATCACCAACTTTGTCGCCTGGTGTGAACTGAACCACCTGCGCATCAACGCCAGCAAGACAAAGGAGGTGGTGATCGATTTCAGGAGGAAGTCTCCTCATACTGCACCAGTGAACATCCAGGGTTTGGACATTGAGATCGCAGAGGAGTACAAATACCTGGGTGTTCACATAAACAACAAACTGGACTGGACACACAACACAGATGTCCTGTACAATAAGGGTCAAAGTCGTCTCCATCTGCTGAGGAGACTGAGGTCCTTTGGTGTGTGCAGGTCACTGTTAAAAACTTTTTATGACTCTGTGGTTACATCAGCGATCTTCTACGCTGTGGTCTGCTGGGGCTGTGGAAGCTCAGAGAGGGACAGGAAGAGACTGAACAAGCTGGTGAAAAGGGCTGGCTCAGTCTTGGACTGTCCTCTGGACTCCATTGAGAAGGTGGGTGAGAGTAGGATGTTAGCCAAGCTGACATCTATCATGGAAACCCCCTCTAACACCCTACATGCGACTGTGGGGGCTTTAAGCAGCTCCTTCAGCAACAGACTGCTTCACCCACGGTGTAAAAAGGAACGCTACCGCAGGTCGTTCATGCCAACTGCTGTCAGACTGTTCAACACCAGTAAATCTTAATGTAGCACAATAAGCACCTGCTTCTCTCCTTAGCTTTGTACATAGTTGTGAGATTGTGCTAATGAAGCTCTTTCTTTGAATAAAACGGCATATTCCTGGCAAATTTTCTTTTCCTCAATAAATTCATTCATGTCCTTGATGATATCATATGGATAGATAGAAAGAGCTATATATATATATATATATATATATATATATATATATATATATATATATATATATATATATCCTGATTTTTTTTTTTTAAATGTCATTGGGGTTTACATTTATAATAACTCTGGGTGACCAATAGTGACAGATCTGACAACCAATCACGAGTGATTTTTCATGTTTAAAGTAGTGATTTCATTCAATACTGAGTGAGGAAATTCAACCCAGGCCAGACATTCTCTTGCCAGGCGTGGTTTCATTGCTATTCATATGCTAATAAGAGCCATTAGCACCTCCGCAAGCTCCACATACGTCATGGTTCGTTTCCGTCAATATGTGGCATAGACGAACGCGACGTATACAAGCTGTAAATTGTCATTAACTGCTGAAAATTAGGGAGATTTGCGGGCGTTTACAGGGACGAAAATCCCACTTTTCATGCAGTGTTAATAGAAATGAACTCTATGTCCGTTAAGCAATGTGTGTGCGTGACTACGTTGTTTTTAGACCAGTCGTAACATATGTAAATACACAAGCCACCACCTCTGCTCTTACCAGAGTCTCTGTTGCAATCCCATCGGTGTATGGAGTGGCCTGCTAGCTGCACGGCGGCGTCCGGGATCAGTGGGTAATGCCAGGTTTCAGACATGATCAAAACACAGCAGTTTCGAACATATAGATTTCCCTCGATGAGTAGTTCCAACTCGTCCATTTTGTGGATCAAGGATCGTGTGTTGGTGAGAGGGAGGGGAGGCTTGTGTGGGTTCCTCCTCAGTCTGGCTAGTAATCCAGACCAGCAGCCTCGCTAACAGGTGTCATGATGAGTAGATAATCAGTGTTATTCACTTCACCTGACAGTGGTCTCAATGTTATCCTTACAGCGAGTGAGAGGACTGAATGGGAAGAGGGCTGAAATAGATACATTTGCTATATAGTCTCTGTGGCTAGCGGTCCTCATCAGAATCAAAATCAGTATTCCTTCATATTGTCTCACAAATGGGGACATTTGTTTGCCACAGCAGCCAAAAGACAGTATTATTACAAAAACATAACAATAGTATAAAATAAACAATATAATTAAAAGGTAAAAAATAGAATAGACTTGTATATGAACACAATATTGTACAAAATGAACATGTTTATAAACAGTGTGGCAGTGAATTGTTATTTACAAATAATAAATAAATTGACAAGCTAACCAAACTAGTGCAAACTAAAAAATGAGCAATGAGTTATGTATAGTTGTCTTGCACAGTGCAGAGAAGTCTACTGGGTTCAGTGCTGGTTGTAGAGTCTTGACAGCAGCAGGAAGTAAGGACCTGCGATACCTCTCCTTCACACACTTTGGGTATATCAGTCTATCACTGAAGGAGCTGCCCAGTGCTGAGATAGAGACCTGCAGGGGGTGGGACACCTTCACCAGCAGTGACGACAGCTTGTCCATCATCCTGCTCTTTCCCACCACCTGCACTGGGTCAAGAGGGCATCCCAGGATGGAGCTGGCCGTCTTGATAAGTTTATCAAGTCTCCTCCTGTCTGCTGTTGAGATGCTGCTGCTCCAGCAGACTACTCCATAGAAAATAGCTGATGCCACCACAGAGTCATAGAAAGAAGTCAGGAGTGCCCCCTGTACTCAAAAGGACCTGAGCTTCCTCAGCAGCTCTAACCTTATTTATATGTTGCTGCAGTGTGATCAATCTAGTCCAGTTTATTGTTCATGTGAACTCCCAGGTACTTGTAAGATGTCACCATCTCAATGTCCGTTCCAGGACACGGGACTTGAGGAGCCTAGAGGTGATCCCGTCTGGACCTGTAGCCTTGGGGGAGGTGGGTAAATGTCAGGGGCGGGCAGTGGGGGGAAACTGCAACATGAGGGGTGGGGGGGTTTGGGGGCAGGGGGGTAGAATTTGTGGTGGGGGGCAGCAGAGATGACTGGGTGGGGGGAGGGTTGGGTGTCTAGTCAAACCTGTTGAAGAATAGGTTCATGTCGTTTACCCACGTCTGATCCCCCACAGCCTGGGAGTCTGGTGTCTTCTGCCCTAAGAATGTTTTTTCTGCTGCAGCTGCCCTCTTTTCCTGAAGGAGAGCCTATATGTCAGGGTTTATCCAGGGTTTGCTGTTTGAAAAACACCGTACAGTCCTGGGGTCTGTTTCACAAAGCAGGTTTAGTGAAAACTCTGAGTCTGTTAACCCTAAAATGAGGGAAACACCGTTTCACAAAGGGAGGTAACTCAAACCAGAGAAAGAGGAGTAACTCTAGTCTGTTTCACAGAGAGAGGTAACTTAAGCTTTCGGTCAGTTACCATGGTAACATACTCTATGAACCTAACCTGGTCGGGACCAGGTTTTTCTCAACAAACCTCGAGTTTCTCTCTGTCTCCGCCCTCTTTCAGCCACACACGGTATTTGATTTCCTCATTCATTCAGTCAGCAGGCGAGTTTTGGCGTAGTAAAGTTCTGCCGTCTGTTTTTTGAGAAAATCATTGCAAAAATCAGTCAGTAGTCCTACATTAGAAGTTATATTAGGTGGCGACTATTTTCACTACCATGGCATGTCCTTTTGATAATGATCCCGTGGATGAAGGTGCAGCATTACTGCGCAGAGAATGAAATATTCGTCGGGAGATGATTATCAGACTACGCACAGATGTTCTTGCATTTCCAGACAATTATCTTTTTGAGCGGTACCGTTTCACGTCACAGTCCATCATTTACATACACAACCTAATCCGTCCTTACATTTCCAACATTACCAACCGAAGTCAAGCTCTCACATCCCAGCAGATATTGTGTGTTGTGCTGCGTTTTTTTGCAAATGGGAGTTTTTTTTTTATACAACGTCGGAGATGCAGAGCACTTGAGCAACTGTATGCAGAGCGGTCAGAAAAGTGTGTCCTGCCCTGAGGCTACTACCCATCTTTATCATTTTCAGCTCCTCTGCCTCCGTTAGAGGTGGCAGTGCTGGGCCACCACCCGTTTTAAGGGCATCTGCTTTCTTTCTGTTGGCTGAGTAGAAGTCTGTGTTAGTTTAAGGCTTAATTATTTAACACAATATGATATAGATGAGAAGACATTTATGTTCGTGAAAACAGCATTATGTGGGGCTAAAACAACTGTACAGTCAAACAGCCACTTAATATTTACTTTACAATGTAAAACATGATCAAAATGAGGAACCCCCATGAGATTATGCTGGGGTCTAATGTTTTTATGTTTCATCTTAAGCTGCTGCCAAGTGCACTTCTCCCCCGCGGGGTTGCACCTAAATGGAATAAATTAATAGGCTACCACTCAAGCAGTTTCCCCCTGTAATATAATTGTGATTGCAAAGGACTACATTTAAACTAACGCATTGACCCGAGCACCAATGTTCTCGCACACCGTCTCCCTCTCTTTTGCTGCTGCAGCGATGTTGAACTTCCTTCTGAAAACGTACACAAACTCACCGTATGAGCGCATTAATATTTCCAATTCCAGTGGGGTGAAAAACGTAGCCGCCCTCTTCCCCGTTGCCATGGTGACTCGTCGAATCGGGGCTCCATTGACGCTGTCTTTCTATACTTGTGGTGCACGCGCTTAACTCCAGGTGAAACTACGAGTTGATCAAACTAACTCAAATCTGCTGTTCTGGAACCGAAAACTCAGAGTTTCCTATCTCAGAGTAAATCAACTCAGAGTTCAGGGTTAGACTCAGAGTTTGTTGAACCTGCTTTGTGAAACGGACCTCTGGTGAGTATATTGTTATCAACACAAAGTGCGTTTACATGACACTCAAGAAAACCGAATTATTGGGTTAGTCCGACTATGATCGGATTTTTTAAAAATGCATGTATACACCTTAGTCTGACTAAAATCGGACTGGATCGGATTTCTCATAGTCGAATTAAAACACCTAGATTATTCCATTGATAGTCACATTACTCGTGCATGTATACGTTCTATCAGATTGGATTCGGATTTTGCGTTCTGCACAGGCTCGAGACTTTTTTCCCGGGACTGTGAGCCGGAAATAGAGGGACAACGGCGGTGTCTTTCCACTGAAATCACCGCAAGTAAGAGCGTCATTGTGCATCTAGTTTGTTGAATTATCATGTACACCATATACGAAATGTACAAAGATGTAGCTTCGTCCTGCTCTTCGTACGCCATCTTTCTCGAATACTGAAGCAGAGTTTGTTGTTGCTGGTGACGTAAAGAGGTCAGCCGGAGGTGGCTCTATTACCACCAGTTGAAATTGGTGCAGCGCCACCCATTGTACTGGGGTATGACATGCTTCGGCCCAATAATTCGATTTTCTCACTGGCATGTATACTCGGACAATGGCAGTTGTCCGACTGAATCCGACTAGGCTGTGCATGTAAACGCACTGACAGAAGTTAATGCAGTTCGTCATGCAGCCAGTTAGACTGTCGATGTCCTTCCCATAAGAAACACAGTTCTTCCCACACAGTTGAGTCAAAGCAGTCCCTCAGAGCCTCTTCAGACTCCTCAGTCCATGCCTTAACTGTGCGGGTCTCCACTGGTTGCCTGTTGACAAGGGGCTTGTCAACAGGCAGTAGATGCACCAGGTTGTGGTCAGATCGTCCCAGGGGAGGGAGGGGGGATGAGTTGTATGCCTCCTTGTTGTTGGCATAAAATAAATCCAGTGCTCTATTGTCTCTGGTGTGGCAAGTGACATATTTAGTGAATGTGGGCCGGGTGGAGGGCAGAGAGGCATGATTGAAATCTCCAGAGATAAGGAAGACGGCCTGTGGGTGCTGTGTCTGCAGTGGAGGACGTCACAAGCTGCATCAGCGTTAGCACAGGGGGGATATACACAGTGAACACAATCACCTGTGTGAACTCCCTTGTGAGGTAGTACAGCCTCATGCTAACCGCTAAAAATTCAATGTCCTTACTGAAGACCTGTTCTTTAACAGTGATGTGCCCAGAGCTACACTATCTGTCATTAACAAACGCCGCCAGCCCTCCTCCTTTCCTCTTACTGCTCTCTTGTCATCCTGTCTACCTGCCGCATTTGAAAGCCATCCAGATTAGGGCTGGGCGATATGGACCAATAGTCGTATCCCGATTTATTTAGGCTGAATATCGATATACAATATATATCCCGATATTTTCATCGCAAAGTGAGACTTAATGTTCAGTCAAAGCCAAATATGACATGTCACAAGTAGTTTTATTGAAACAGTTTAAGTCAACATAAATACTATATAAAAGTGAAAACCTTTTCTTTAAATCAAAGCTCCATAAAGTGCACATTTAAATAAAAAAAATATCTTATATAAAAATAGCCTATGAAATAAAATAATCTTTCTCTGAAATAAATATATTTATATGAGAAAAGAATAAATATTGCAAAAGAACTAAATATGACAAACCCTAGTAAGGGCAGCATTTATATATAAAGAAAGAACAAAATAAAGTGCTCAGTTAGAAAAATGTTTTTAAACATCAGCTTGAGATTACCTTTTCCTTTTTTTAACTCAATTTCTTATTTGAAGTCTCAACCAGTTGCACAAGAAACAGACTATCAATTCAATAAACATTCCCCAACTCTTTTTTTTTTAACTTTGATAAACAGTAGTGCTGTCTTGAGGTAGACATTAAAAGACAGACAAGCGTGTCCTCCTTCGTTTAAAGATTTTGGGTCGCACTTTATTTTACAGTACGTTAATAAGACATAACGGGCCGTTCTTTATATCAAATTAGACAAAACAACACGCAAATAAGACGTAACGGACCACACATTGTATCAAATTAGACAAAACAGCACGCCAATAAGACGTAACAAGCTTTACTTTGTATCAAATTAGACAAAACAACACGCAAATAAGACGTAACAAGCCGTACTTTGTATCAAATTAGACAAAACAACACGCCAATAAGACGTAACAAGCTTTACTTTGTATCAAATTACACAAAACAAGACGCTAATAATAGGTAGCAAGCCGTACTTTGTGTCAATTTAGACAACTAGAAATAACGTAATCTTAATTAGACAGTAAATAAGAGAATTATGCCTTAATTAGACACCTTTTAGCCTGCCCAAATTGTGCTGTAATCAGAAACTGTATATACAGTCGTATTACTTAAAATCTAGGCTATTATACTTAGACACTTTTATAGCAAATTATACTGTAATTACAAACCGAACCGGAGATCCCAATACACTATTAACCACCATTTTACAAGAACCTAATCTAATTAGAAATCAAACAAAATGTAATATCAGATACAAAATATGCTAGTTAGATGCCACTCCCCCTCATTAACAAATTATGTACTTATGAATGTACATATTATATTGGACACAGCCATTGTAATAGTCGGACAAAACACAGAGTTCAGAGGAAAATACATTTATTTGAGTTTTATTTAACATAGTTTCACTTTCTTACAGAGTCATTTATTGATCATTAGAAGAAAACAGTACCTTAACTAAAGTCAAACCATGTAGGTTCACATCTGGTCGCTACTACACACGTCCCTGGTAACCTGGATGTTCTCTGGAGTCTTGTGGAGTTTGTAGGTGGCTTCCTCAACGTTCTACTCCAGACATCACACATTTGAAGCCACGTCACTATCCAACCCCAGTGACATTAGACCAGCTATTGAAGCTGCCAGGACATTGCATCTTTATTTCCCACTGTTAAACCCTTACTACAGTCTTATTATACTTACTTACAGGGTAATTAGTGGCACATAACAACAGATCTGTACTGTAAAATGAAGCGAAGACGTGCTGACTGTTGGACCCTTATTGCAGTCTTATTAGGTCTACTTAGGAGTAATAACTGGCACATAACAACAGAACTGTACTGTAAAATGAAGCAAAGACGTGCTCACTGTTGGACCCTTATTGCAGTTTTATTAGGTCTACTTAGGAGTAATTACTGGCCCATAACAACAGAACTGTACTGTAAAATGAAGCGAAGACGTGCTCACCGTTGGACCCTTATTGCAGTCTTATTAGGTCTACTTAGGAGTAATTACTGGCCCATAACAACAGAACTGTACTGTAAAATGAAGCGAAGACGTGCTCACCGTTGGACCCTTATTGCAGTCTTATTAGGTCTACTTAGGAGTAATTACTGGCACATAACAACAGAATTGTACTGTAAAATGAAGCAAGACGTGCTCTCTATTGGACCCTTATTGCAGTCTTATTAGGTCTACTTAGGAGTAGTTACTGGCACATAACAGAACTGTACTGTAAAATGAAGTGAAGACGTGCTCACTGTGGACCCTTATTTTAGTCTTATTAGGTCTACTTAGGAGGTAATTAGTGGCACATAACAACAGAACTGTACTGTAAAATAAAGTGGTCCCGCTAACTGTTAGACCCTTTTAGACTTTCTTAAAAGGGTCGCTTTTCTGACCCTTGTGGACGGCCTCCAGTGCTCCAGAGCCCTGCCAGCACAGGGCTAAAGGGCGCTATGTGGCTCACGATGCGTCACTGTGGCCGGCTCTTCACACAGGGCCCTGGGACCTCCACAGCTGCTTGTAGCCGAACTGGAAAGTCCTGGAAGTCCTTCTCTGCAGGTCTGCTGAGCTATTGAAGCTTTCTGAAAAACAACGTTATCTCCTAAATTTATGAACATATTACATACTTGCACAATGATGACAGTGTCCGTCCAGGTGCCAGTGTCTTCATTTCACAGGAAAATACTGCGAGTACTGCAAATACAAAAAAAAAACAGTGAATACAGGCTCTCCATGCTGCTATCTTGACTGTCTACGCTTCCGACTGAGCTTAACTTCCTTGTTAACCAGATTATAGCCAAAATAATATAAAAACAGCTATTACTGTCTTCTTATTAAATTAATTATATTAATGCTTGATACACAAGATGACATGTACACAGGGTTCGTACACATTTTTCAAGGTCAAATCCAAGCACTTTTCAAGCACTTTTAAGGGTCATTTTCAAGATTTTCCAGCACCTTATTGCTGGGGTAAAATACGTATCTACAGGAATATATATACTCGTGATTTTTTTCTTCACTTTTTATCACAATTTTGTACATTGTATTATGCTGTAAACATCTAAAATTATGTTTCATTATAGCAAAAACCTCAGAAATTAATTATCCAGTCTGATCCCAATTTTGTGAAAGACAGAGTTATAATGTTAAGCAAAATCCAAGCACTTTTCAGACCTTGAAAACGCAACATTGAAATTCAAGCACTTTCAAGGATTTCAAGCACCCGTACGAACCCTGTGTACAGCCTACTCATACCCCAAACAAACAAACTCCCATGTTTGCTTACGTACACCCACTGCATTTGTTATTTATTCATTTATTTATTACTTTATTATGATGGCCACTGAACACGATGTTTATGTGTACCAAATGAACTGCTCATATAAACTGCAGAACATTATGTGTTAAGTTGCACTAAACACCTTATTGTATGTGCAACACGTCTTATAATTGCTTCAATCTGTGGCTTCGTGTCAACAAATTCCAAAACTCAACATTTATATGCATGAGAACAATACAACAGGACGGTGAGGTCACTAACATTACGGCGCGACGCCATTAAGCCTCGTTTAAGCTCATACGAGACTCTCAGTCTTAAGCGAGCGCACTCCACATGCCGACGTTAGCAGCTAAGGCTAGCGACTGTTAGCGGCCTTATTTCTTGAAATTCGTAACGCTGTAAACATATAAACATAGCAACCTAACATACTAACTTAAACGTAAGTGAACAGGGAGCCTGTGCTCTTATCTCACCTGCAACTACAACAAAATGCAGTCTTGTGTGAGTTCAGGCTGCCCATGGTGCCTTCTTCACTGTCCTGTGCTTCGCAACTGAGCTTACTTCTTCCTCGTTTGCAAGGATTGCAGCGCCAGTCACTCGCCTTGAAAAACCTATACTGACACCTATTGGCGAAAGTGGATGTTGCCACAGTAGGACACATCTGGGGGAGCGTAGCTTTGTAATTAATAATAACAATAATAGTAATTATATAATATAGCCTATAATAATAATAATAATAATAATAATAATAATAATAATAACTTTGAACATGATCACTTTATCAATTTGTGATGTAAAATGAATAACAAAATGCGAACAAGACTTCTAACCCTTTTTCTAAAAGTGTCTGTATTTTAATTTAGAATAGTTTTCATATAAATTACACAAAACACAAAGAATATATGATAAGTTTTACCTATTTGAGCCATAAGTGGTCATATTGACCGCACATCACTTTACAGGGTTTGCTGCTTTCTTTGTCTCTCTTGTCTCTAACTGTGTCAGCGGTCTCCAGCTGCGCTTCTTTGCGAATTTACTTGTAAGTTGATTATTAGCCTAGTTGTATTATATCGCCCGGTTGGCACCATGAGCAAGCAAACACGGGAGTTCCCCCTTCATGAAACAGCAAGCTGTTCAACACTCAAGTGTGGTGAAGTGGTGATGCGACTCTGACTGTGTACCAGGGAAATCCGAGGAAGAATGTCTGCATCCTGAGCACCGTTCACACATGTGTGGGCACCTTTAGTGGGGCGACGGCAAAGCCAGAGTCTGTGCTGTACTACAACAACACGAAGCACGGCGTGGACGACCTGGACCAGATGGCGAGGGCATACTCCGTCAAAGGCGGAGCACCAGCAGCAGGAGAGCCCGGAGGAAAGTCCTGCAGCAGCTGGCAGAGGAGCTGAGGGCAGAATACAGGGAGGGGAAAGAGGCCGCGGCAGTCGGCACAAGGTGGGCAGCAGCGGAACCAACCACCGCAGCAGCAGCAGACACGGAGACGGAGGCAGTGCCGGTCCGAAAGAGCTGCAAACGGAACCAAACGTCGGACACTTGAAATGCCACAAGACCGTGTGTGGTGAGCAGAGCGGAGATCTGTGACCAGTGATCAGAACGTTGTGTTATTTCGTTTAAAAAAATATATATATATCATGACACAATGAATGCATTCATCACTCAGTTGGTATAGGGTTTAAATCTAGCGGTCAAAATGACCGCTTACCCTTTGACCCCCAGACCTAATTTGATCACCATGCCTTCCTCCAACACCCTGCTGATACACATGTCCTTAACACTAGTTGATCAAGAGATGTCTGGACCTAATTTGATCACTATGCTAAATGGGTGCCCCCCCCCCCCCCCCCCCTTACCCCCACCCCCCCGTTCACCCTCCCCAAAGAGCAGACCTTTTCCCCTTGCATACCTTTTGTTTACCTTTTGTTTGAACCTGCCTTTCCCTGTTCTTTGTTCTTACTGTATAAAATGTGACTGTTTCATTTGCTCTGGGTCGACTCACCGGCTCGGACCCGCTCTGTGCCTGTCGGTCCACCAGTTTACCTGTATTCTTTGAATAAACACATCACCACAGCAAACTGCTCAAGAGGACTTGAATGACTTTTCTTCAACAATTTGGTGCCGTGACCCGGATGGCAACAAACCTTCTACAGATACTCCTTCTTCCAGACCAAGGACATGCCAGTGACCTGAGAACCAAATTGCAAAGGTAAAAGGTCCTTTTGAAAACCGAATTACTGTTACTGTGCATTGTTGGAGGTCTGTCGAGGAGGGAGTTCTAAAGAAGGGTGACGCCATCCGACATTCAAGTAAGTTTGCTGTGTGTTTTGTGGAAATTCCTTTTGGTGATGTAAGGTTTCGAAACCGATGTTATTGGGAGGTTAGTTTTGAGATGTATAGGAATGCTTGTTTTTTTTCCTAGTCTTATGAAGATTCGCTCTCATAAAGGCCAAGCATCTAGGGGTTAACATCTTACTTAACATCAAATAGGCACAACAGAAGAGATCAGGTTTCTTGTCCTGTGATTCTGTTGTTTTAAGGGAAAAGATCAGGTTTATTGTCCTGTGATTCTGCTGGTTTAATAGAAGAGATCAGGTTTCTTGTCCTGTGATTCTATTGTTTTAAGGGAAAAGATCAGGTTTATTGTCCTGTGATTCTGCTGGTTTAATAGAAGAGATCAGGTTTATTGTCCTGTGATTCTGTTGTTTTTAACTGAAAAGATCAGGTTTAAGGTCTTGTGATTCTGTTGTTTGACAGAAAAGATCAAGTTTAAGGTCCTGTGATTCCGTTAGTTCCAAAGATCCTGTGATTCTATCGTTTTAGATAGAAAAGACCAGGTCTGACTGTTATTTGGTTTTGTTTTGTCTGGTATGTTGCAAACGATCAGGTCTTAATTCCTGTGATTCTATTCGCTCTGATAGAAAATCAGTGTCGAAAATTCCTGTGATTCCATTCGTCTCATTGAAAAGACCAGTGTCGAATTTCTGTGATTCTGTTGGTCTGAGAGAAAAGATCAGAGTTGAAAGTCCTGTGGTTTTTGTTTCTTGTTTAAATGATCAGAGGGATCTTCCAAGGAAAATGGGAAGTTATCTTAGTAGAAGGTCTGAGAGAGATTTACTGATCCTGTGAAGTACATGTATGATAATTATGGTGACGCTAGCTTTTGTCTGTTGTTTGTTTTGTTTGTCATGTGTTGCAACATTTGTTTAAATTGAGTTAAGTAAAATTCTAAGATTGGAAAATATGAGAGAGAAATTGAGTACTCTCCCAGAAAAAAAAAAAAAAAAAGCATTTCTCCTCCCTCAAAAGTTAGACGGATGAAAGTAGCTGCTGTTAGGCAGAATCTAAAATAGTTTCTCTTACAGATAGAAATAAAAAGCTAATAGCTCAAGTAGAAGAAGAAGAAGAAGAAGAAGAGGAAAAAAAAAGAAAAAAAAAAAAACACAACGCAGACTAAGATTATGCCGGACAGTCAAATGGACATGTCCTGTAGAAACACTAAAACAAGGAAATACGATCAAAATAAAAGCCTTTATCCTGTAAGAGAGATAAAAGAATCCAGTGTTGATAACACTGGTGATGACTGGGTTTTTGAATACCCAAGACCTGATCTGTTTGATCAGGGAGATGAAGAGGAGTGGGTTCCAGCAAGAAAAAGTAAAAGAAAAACCAAAACAAACCCAGCGAAATTAACTCCCCTAATTACAATGGGAAAAGATGTTGTCTACAAACCTTGGAGCCGAAGAGAGCTTAAAGCAATAGTTGGAGATTTTTCCCAAGGATGTACGGACAAATAAACAAAAATGGCTGGACGAATGGGATTCAGTATGCATGATCTACAGTCTTCACATGCCTGATATGATGCGACTGTTAAAACTGACTCTGCCATCTGATTTGAAAGATGAAGTAATTGAAGCCTGTAAAATTCCCCGCAATTCAACAGAGTTTGCCCGAATCACACCAGAGGAAGCTAAGACATTTTACAGTATCATAACCTTAGCAGTTCAACAGGAGGTTATACAACAGGTTGACTTTTCTCTTTACTGGCAAAGATGACAATCCTAAGGAGCTGTATGGAAAAATGCTGACAACTGCAAAAGAAAATTGTGGTCTATCACCAAGTCAAATTGTTGGAATGCCAGCTGGTTACCTGCAAAGTTTGTTTGTGAACAAAAAAAAAATAATAAGAACAAAAGTGCAATTGACAATTGGTGGTCAGGAAAACCAATGTCTGATTTTAGTAGAAATTGCACCACAGCATTTGAGATAACACTGAACAAAGAGATTGTAGAATGAATGAAATGCTAATGCTTGCTCAAGTGTCTCACTATACAGGCGGAGCTACCAGAGGAGGACGCAGTGGCAGAGGAAGCGTCCAAAAAGGGATGGGGTACCAAGGACACAGGCCATCACACCATGTGCAAAACAACAGACAGTCTCTTGCGTCATGTGGTGAGCCAGATCATTGGGTAAGAAATTGCCCATACAAACGATCCAGACATACCCTGCCCACGGCACCTCCATCAACCAACATGGAAGAGCCACCAACCCCACAGTATAACCAGTAGAGCTGTCAGGACAGTAACCAAATTGAAACAGGAGAAATTATAACCCAGGCTCCACTAATTAAATTAGAAAAAAAATAAAAAAAACAAAGAAGAACCTAATTTAATGATAAATGTGAATGGAAAATCAACACCATTCCTGGTGGACACAGGAGCTTCTCTTTCTACACTGACACCAATAAAATCTACAAATTTTAATTTAATCTGAGGAAACAGTTAGAGCTGTGGGGGTTGTAGGTATTCCAATGTGTCTACCTGTATCTGAGCCTACTATAGTGTCTAGGTCCTTTCACTGAAAGTCCAGTTTCACCACTTCCCACTCCTTTCTTCTATCAGATACCACACCTGTGAATCTGTTAGGAAAAGATTTGTTATGCAAACTAAATTGCACCATCTATTGCACACCAGACGGCATCTTTTTAGAGACTAATGAACATAACAAAACAATTGTGTTAGCTGCTCTGATAGATCAAAATCAACCCATAGGTGAAGAGAAAGGGAAAGTCAATGATAGAGTGGTGTCTAGTGTGCCCCTGTCAGTATGGGCCTTTTTGTCTAATGACATTGGTTTGATTAGAACAGCTGAGCCAGCACACATTTTGCTAAAACAGAATGCCCCCCCTGCCAAGGATTTCACAGTATCCTCTCTTTCAAGAAAAGAGAGAAGGCATTTGCCCTATATATATAGATCTGCAAGCTATTGATGAAGTGATACTCCCCCATTTTCCTTTAGCTCCAAATCCTACAACCGTATTGTCTTCAATCTCAGCCAATTTGACTTATTTTATGATATTTTACCTGTGCAGTGCATTTTTCTCTGTTCCCCACATAGCCAGAATCTGAAGTTTGCATTCAGCCTCTCCCTCTGCTGTTACATGTGAGACTGACACAGTTATTTTTCTCAAAGCTTTAGGAGTGAAGGGTCACTAAAGAAAGTTCAATTCAGAGCCAGAGGTACTTGGGACACACATTATCCGGTTCTACAAGAATGAAAATGGCAAAACCCACAAATGTGTCACAGACAAAGACATTTTTGGAATGACAGGTTATTGTAGACATGGATAATGGACTTTTCTTATAGAAAATATGGAGTGCCACGTGCAGGGTATGCAAGTTGTGATAATTTTTCAATAATTGATAGCGCTGCCCTGCCACCCTCAAGCTCCGCCCAAGTAGCTGAGTTGTACGCACTGATGAGAGCCGGTCATCTAGCAAAAGGTAAGACTGTCACCTTTTACACAGACTCCAGATATGCTTTTGGATGTCTATATGATTTTGGTAATCTGTGGGCGAACCGAGGATTCATTACATCCTCAGGGATCCCCATTAAAAAACTAATTGGTAAATTGTTAGAGGATGTCAGCTACCGTCATCTATTGCTGTTGTTAAGTGCGAAGCTCACACGGAATCCAAGGACCCTGTTTCGAGAGACAATGCTCTGGCTGACAATGCAGCCAAAGCAGCTGCCAAAATGGGTATTCCTGTTCTTGTAAAGCTCTGTCCTTCTTTACCTGCTAAAGATCTTGCCTCTCCTAATGATGTGATTCTTTTACAAGAAGTTGCTGATGTGAAGGAGCAAAAATTGTGGCTTTCCCATGTTTGTAAAAATGTAAATAGTGTGTGGGTCCACAACGACGGCCGCGTTGTGGCACCAGCTTCCTTGTGCTTAGAAATGTAATGGATGTGATAATATTCTTTTATGTGTAGAGACGTTCTCCAACCAGTCCGAAGCCTGGGCCTACAAGAAGGCTGATTCGGACAATATTGTTGTATGTATGAACACGTTCTCCAACCCGGGCTGAAGCATGAACCTGTAAGAAGGCTGATTTTGTCTCTTTAGCGAAATGCTTGCCAAGCAACAAGGATGAAGAAGATGAACCTCCATGCCATGGATAAGTCTATGCAAACACTGTGCTCTGCCTTATCCTCTGCTATTCAGCTACTCCACAGACAAGTAAAAACTGTCCAGTCACCTCCTAGCAGCCAGCAGTGCTACAACCAGGAGATTGGGTCTGCATCAGAGAGTTCCAGAAGAAAAACGCCCCGCTGGTTGAAAACACAACACGTCCTGCTTTCCACCAACAGCAATCAAGTGTGAGGGTCGTTCTACTTGGATCCACGCATCACACTGTAAGAAGGCACCTCCACCATGCGGAAGAAATCAGCATGGTCCCTCTACATCCAGTCGACCATCTTCCTCATCGCCTATGGAGCCATAAAGTGTTGGCCACACCCCTAGGAATGAGCAACGCTGGCATTGGAGGCCCAGAAGAAGATGTACGCTGGCTTCCAGAGGAGCAGAGGAGCAACGCTGGCACCGGAGGCCCAGAAGACGATGTACGCTGGCTGCCAGAGGAGCAGAGGAGCAACGCTGGCACCGGAGGCCCAGAAGACGATGTACGCTGGCTTCCAGAGGAGCAGAGGAGCAACGCTGGCAACGGAGGCCCAGAAGAAGATGTACATCATATATGCTTCACCACAGCAAGCAATCGATGAGTCCAAAGGAAAGGTACCTCCAGGACTAAATCCTGCTCCAGACTTTATTGAGAATTATAACCACCTTGCTTCAGTGATGAATCATTGTTCCATACCTTTACCCAAGGGTGTGTACTGGATTTGTGACACAAAGGCCTATGAATACTGACCAAGAGGATGGTCTGGAGTATGTGGTCTGGGTCATGTGATACCAGCTATGAGAGTCCTTACTGTGCCACCAGAGATTCACATAGTGAAAAGAGACTTACATACACATGCATAAACCCCATGGACAAGATTTTTGGTGTTCACATTCCAAGCTATGGAGTCATGACATCTTTGGACCAAATAAGAGACCTTTGCCATGCAGTGGAAGATCTTGCAAACTCCACTGCAAACAACGAACCATTTGCATAACCTTGCCAAGACATTTCCTAACCCTGTTACCCTTGATTTGTTTGACTGGATTAAAGAAAAATTAGGGTCCTTTTGTTATGTGATTTTGAATTTGTTTTGCTTGGATGCGGAACTTTGACAGTTATCATTCTTCTGATCACTGGTCTCAAATGTATGTGCAAGTTATGTATCACTGAAACGACTGCTAATATGATGTACTCCACTGTAACCCAACTGGCTCCACCATTAGAGGTTGAAAATCCAGATTTTATATTTAGCATTGAAATTGACAGTGAATGATGTTGTTTTTTTTTAAAAAAAAAAAAAAAAAGGGTGAATTGAAGAAGAAAATACACATTTGAAATGACGTCTGGAAAGAGCCCTTTGACCCCCAGACCTAATTTGATCACCATGCCTTCCTCCAACACCCTGCTGATACACATGTCCTTAACACTAGTTGATCAAGAGATGTCTGGACCTAATTTGATCACTATGCTAAATGGGTGCC
>OZ023177.1:2566806-2651908 GCA_963678695.2 Diplodus puntazzo | reverse complement strand
CCCCCCCCCCCTTACCCCCACCCCCCCGTTCACCCTCCCCAAAGAGCAGACCTTTTCCCCTTGCATACCTTTTGTTTACCTTTTGTTTGAACCTGCCTTTCCCTGTTCTTTGTTCTTACTGTATAAAATGTGACTGTTTCATTTGCTCTGGGTCGACTCACTGGCTCGGACCCGCTCTGTGCCTGTCGGTCCACCAGTTTACCGGTATTCTTTGAATAAACACATCACCACAGCAAACTGCTCAACAGGACTTGAATGACTTTTCTTCAACATGATCATGTTCAAAGTTAATATTATTATTATTATTACTATAGGCTATATTATATAATTACTATTATTGTTATTATTAATTACAAAGCTACGCTCCCCCAGATGTGTCCTACTGTGGCAACATCCACTTTCGCCAATAGGTTTTTCAAGGCGAGTGACTTGCGCTGCAATCCTTGCAAACGAGGAAGAAGTAAGCTCAGCTGCGAAGCACAGGACAGTGAAGACGGCACCATGGGCAGTCTGAACTCACACAAGACTGCATTTTGTTGTAGTTGCAGGTGAGATAAGCGCATAGGCTCCCTGTTCACTTACGTTTAAGTTAGTATGTTAGGTTGCTATGTTTATATGTTTACAGCGTTACGAATTTCAAGAAATAAGGCCGCTAACAGTCGCTAGCCTTAGCTGCTAACATCGGCATGTGGAGTGCGCTCGCTTAAGACTGAGAGCCTCATATGAGCTTAAACGAGGCTTAATGGCGTCGCACCGTAATGTTAGTGACCTCACCGTCCTGTTGTATTGTTCTCATGCATATAAATGTTGAGTTTTGGAATTTGTTGACACGAAGCCACAGATTGAAGCAATTATAAGACGTGTTGCACATACAATAAGGTGTTTAGTGCAACTTAACACATAATGTTCTGCAGTTTATATGAGCAGTTCATTTGGTACACATAAACATCGTGTTCAGTGGCCATCATAACAACAAAGTAATAAATAAATGAGTAAATAACAAATGCAGTGGGTGTACGTAAGCAAACATGGGAGTTTGTTTGTTTGGGGTATAAGTAGGCTGTACATGTCATCTTGTGTATCAAGCATTCATTTAATTAATTTAATATGAAGACAGTAATAGCTGTTTTTATATTATTTTGGCTATAATCTGGTTAACAAGGAAGTTAAGCTCAGTCGGAAGCGTAGACAGTCAAGATAGCAGCATGGAGAGCCTGTATTCACTGTTTTTTTTTTTGTATTTGCAGTACTCACAGTATTTTCCTGTGAAATGAAGACACTGGCTCCTGGACAGACACTGTCATCATTGTGCAAGTGTGTAACATGTTCATAAATTTAGGAGATAACGTTGTTTTTCAGAAAGCTTCAATAGCTCAGCAGACCTGCAGAGAAGGACTTCCAGGACTTTCCAGTTCGGCTACAAGCAGCTGTGGAGGTCCCAAGGCCCTGTGTGAAGAGCTGGCCACAGTGATGCATCGTGAGCCACATAGCGCCCTTTAGCTCTGTGCTGGCAGGGTTCTGGAGCACTGGAGGCCGTCCACAAGGGTCAGAAAAGCGACCCTCTAAGAAAGTCTAAAAGGGTCTAACAGTTAGCGGGACCACTTTATTTTACAGTACAGTTCTGTTGTTATGTGCCACTAATTACCTCCTAAGTAGACCTAATAAGACTGTAATAAGGGTCCAACAGTGAGCACGTCTTCACTTCATTTTACAGTACAGTTCTGTTGTTATGTGCCAGTAATTACTCCTAAGTAGACCTAATAAGACTGCAATAAGGGTCCAATAGAGAGCACGTCTTCGCTTCATTTTACAGTACAGTTCTGTTGTTTTGTGCCAGTAATTACTCCTAAGTAGACCTAATAAGACTGCAATAAGGGTCCAATAGAGAGCACGTCTTCGTTTCATTTTACAGTACAGTTCTGTTGTTATGTGCCAGTAATTACTCCTAAGTAGACCTAATAAGACTGAAATAAGGGTCCAACGGAGAGCACGTCTTCGCTTCATTTTACAGTACAGTTCTGTTGTTATGTGCCAGTAATTACTCCTAAGTAGACCTAATAAGACTGCAATAAGGGTCCAATAGAGAGCACGTCTTCGCTTCATTTTACAGTACAGCTCTGTTGTTATGTGCCAGTAATTACTCCTAAGTAGACCTAATAAGACTGCAATAAGGGTCCAATAGAGAGCACGTCTTCGCTTCATTTTACAGTACAGTTCTGTTGTTATGTGCCAGTAATTACTCCTAAGTAGACCTAATAAGACTGCAATAAGGGTCCAACAGTGAGCACGTCTTTGCTTAATTTTACAGTACAGTTCTCTTGTTATGTGCCAGTAATTACTCCTAAGTAGACCTAATAAGACTGCAATAAGGGTCCAACAGTCAGCACATCTTCGCTTCATTTTACAGTACAGTTCTGTTGTTATGTGCCACTAATTACCCTGTAAGTAAGGGTTTAACAGTGGGAAATAAAGATGCAATGTCCTGGCAGCTTCAATAGCTGGTCTAATGTCACTGGGGTAGGGTAATGACGTGGCTTTAAATGTGTGATGTCTTAACTATTGGAGTAGAATGTCGAGGAAGCCACCTACAAACTCCACAAGACTCCAGAGAACATCCAGGTTACCAGGGACGTGTGTAGTAGCGACCAGATGTGAACCTATATGGTTTGACTTTAGTTAAGGTACTGTTTTCTTCTAATGATCAATAAACGACTCTGTAAGAAAGTGAAACTATGTTAAATAAAACTCAAATAAATGTATTTTCCTCTGAACTCTGTGTTTTGTCCGACTATTACAATGGTTGTGTCCAATATAATATGTACATTCATAAGTACATAATTTGTTAATGAGGGGGAGTGGCATCTAACTAGCATATTTTGTATCTGATATAACATTTTGTTTGATTTCTAATTAGATTAGGTTCTTGTAAATAATTTGCTATAAAAGTGTCTAAGTATAATAGCCTAGATTTTAAGTAATACGACGGTATATGCAGTTTCTGATTACAGCACAATTTGGGCAGGCTAAAAGGTGTCTAATTACGGCACAATTCTCTTATTTACTGTCTAATTAAGATTACGTTATTTGTAGTTGTCTAAACTGACACAAAGTACGGCAAAGTACCCAGCGTGTGGCAGACCTGGTTATGAGTCGGTGACTTGGCAGACCCAGCTGAATCTAGACTTCAGCAAGATGTCTCCTTTTCTTCCAGCTGTTCGAAAAACAACTTACAATTCTCTTGCACAGAGAAATGGCCTGGGTGACAGCACTACTGTTTATCATTCATGCCATGTCCTGTCAGAATCATTAAAAGCTATTAATCAAATGGGCTTATGCTGGAAATTTGACTCTGGTTTCACTTTAACACACTCATACAACCAACTGCTTTCCAAAATCAAGCTTTAGAAATATATTACATTAATATTATTTTCTCATTTCATAATTTCTTTTTTTTTAATCAACACCAGTCCTAATCATAAATATCAAATATTATATTCATTTATTTTCTGAATTTTAATCCTGTAAGTGATTTTTATGTATTGTTATTTTTGTATAATTTATAAATGATGACTATACTGTATGTACATTTACTCATGTTTTGTTCTTGTTGTTGTTCTTAGTATTTATGCTATTCTTAAATGCTACTTCATATTTCTACTCCACTAACACTCCACAATGTGTAAGCCTACGTGTCAACATTAGTTTCTAGTTACTTCACACTTTGCTCTTTTTATCCAGAGAAAAAAACTATTGTCTATCATAATAGCTAAATATGTTACCTTGACGATATCAACAGGCTAACCAGCAGTTTAAAGTCATAATTACCTCACCGTTACCAGCTGTAATAATCTAATAAATATGGTTCTGAAATCTACAATTCTGTATTATAAGTGATTTTACTTTTAGCACTTTAAGTTTTGTGTTTTATTAATTTATTTAACAATCACATTTTCAACGGAGACCTGGCCAAGACAGCAGCATAAAACACAAAGGAAAATAAGGAAAAACTAACATTTTAATATGTTTTTGTTTAAAGTAAAATATCTGAATACTGCTTACAACACTGCATTTACCAATTGCCAAGTGTAATCTGTGACCGAAGCTCTGCATCCTCAGCCACTCGTTCAGCTCAACCGCTTTGACGATGTTGCTCCCGTTGTCGGTTGTCATAGCAACCAGATGCTTTTCTTGGAGTTTCCAGCTTGCAATTGCATCCTGTAGGGCCTCAGCTATATGCTCACTGGTGTTATCCTGGGGGAAATAACTTGTTTGGAGACACGCTGTATTTATCTCCCAGTCTTGAATGATGTAAACTGTCACGCTCATGTACGGCTCACACGTCCTGCTCGACCACATATCGCTGGTCAACGCAAAATGAGTCACGTTAGTGAGCCGGTCAGCAAGGCTGTCTTACTTCAGTATACATTTGTGGCAGTGCTTCTTGTGCAAAGTAGTTGCGGCTGGGAAGCTCATATCTCGGGTCCATAGTTTTCAGTAGCTTTTTGAATCCGACTTGTTCCACAGTTACAACAGGGACCATGTCTTTAGCAATGTGATAGGACACTGCTTTAGTTATAGCACACCACCTGTCACTTTTTTTTTCATAAGGCACACTGCGGGAAAACGAAGCTTGTAATGAGCTTTGTTTCAGGCCTGGAGCGGGTTGTGGATGGATTGTAGCTGGGGCTTCTGCGGCGCGCAGTTTCACACACTCCTTGTACTGCAGTTTGTGCCACTGTTTTAGGTGGTGAAAAAGATTAGTCGTGCTTCCACCCCTGGCTGCAACTTGTTTATGGCACTCCCTACATATAATGTTATTTTGTTGCTCATCTGATAACTTGAAACCGAACCATCTTCATATTACCGAGCCACTGCTTTTTCTTTTACTTGCTAATTCCTCCTCCGCATGCTTCGCAGACATTGTTGCTTCCTCCATGTTTGTGGAAGAGTGCCAGAGTGTCTGTTCCAGCCCCTCCCCTCTCTTTGCATGAAAGAGGAGGGGCGGGGGCGCGCGGCAGGGAGCAGTGCAGAGAGCTCCGGGTCAGCAGCTTGCCTGGAGCAAGGATCACAGCTCAAATTGAACTATATCGATATATGTGATATGGTCTAATTCCATATCACATTAAAAAATATATACCACGTCTCAGTAAGCACCATGATGCTGCAGTCACTGTAGTCCCTCGGATGCCGGGTTAATGCCGTTAGCTCGTCCATCTTGTTGGGGAGAGATCTCACATTCACTATGATGACAGACGGGAGGACGGGTCTGTATGAGGGGCCGTCAGGGACATTATTCAGAATTACCTCTCACACACACATGTGAAATGCTCTCACATAAACAACTGAAAATGTATTCACTCACACACACTACTAAAACGCTCTCACACATACAAGTGAAATGCTCTTATATACACTACTGAAACGCTCTCATACATACAAGTGAGTGAAACGCTCTCACACACACTACTGAAACGCTCTCACACACACTACTGAAATGCTCTTATACACACTACTGAAACGTTCTCACACACACTACTGAAACGCTCTTATACACACTACTGAAATGCTCTCACACACACTACTGAAACGCTCTCACACACACTACTGAAATGCTCTCACACACACTACTGAAACGCTCTCACACACACTACTGAAAGGCTCTTATACACACTACTGAAATGCTCTCACACACACTACTGAAACGCTCTCACACACACTACTGAAACGCTCTCACACACACTACTGAAACGCTCTCACACACACTACTGAAACGCTCTTATACACACTACTGAAACGCTCTCACACACACTACTGAAGCGCTCTTATACACACTACTGAAATAAAAATATAGTGAGTAACTATTTGTTCTTAGCATTTGTTAAAGATAACTTTCTTTGCCAAAGAAATGAAAAGCATGTTGGAACTAGCAATATCACCTTACACACACACACACACACACACTGAGGTATCTACAACACAACAACTAGTGCTCTTCCAGCATGCGACACACTGATGCTAACGAATGACGTAGGATGTGCCGCGATGGAGGAAAAAAAAACTGAATTGGCCCCTGGATTTGTTCATTTTTCCGATCCCCAATCTAGCTGTTTTGTCAATAACGGGGCCGATATCAGATCTTAATATCGGATCAGTGCACCCCTAATACATACATACATACATACATACATACATACATACAGTATGTCACAGGGGTAAGGTAATTTTATCGTGTATTTTAAACTCCCAGTGTTTTTAACTTGTAATATGTTTGCTTTTTAGTGTGTATTTTTTTGTGTGTGTGTTTTTATTGCATATCTTGTACACTAGGAGTGTGTGCTTTTATTTTTGAAAACCTGATCCTAGTTGTGACACCCCTAAACCTAATCACCGCACCTGAGAGATTGCTGAGCCTTTAAAAAGGACTTAAAGAAGGAGGAAGGGGACAAGAAAGACAAGCAACGAACGCAGAGGCTGCGTGGCAACGAGGGCGTGAGGGCGAATGGCAGCACCAGAACGGCGGGCACTGGGGACGGCGACGCCGTAACACCAACGGCATATACACATACATACATACTCACACACACACGACCACATTTCTATCTGTAATTATAAAAGTTATTCCTTAAAATTTAAATTTTATAACATATTTATATTTTATAACACAGGCATACAGTGTATGTATGTATGTGTATACATACATATACATATATATCTATATATATACATACATATATACATATATGTATATATATATATATATATATACATATACACATATATATACATATATACATATATATATATACATATATACATATACATATATATACATATATACATATATACATATATGAGTTTATTGAGGCAGGGTTTACTAATGTGTCTCACAATGCACTACAAGCAGGGTTATTTTAAGTTACATGACCCCTTGGAATTTTTTTACCATCTTAATTCCAGACACAGACAGACACACAGTGAACATTGTGCAAAATAGCAGAGCCTGACTGATTTACTGTCAATTTACCGGCTGATTTATAAGGTTTTAAAACCTTATATTACTAAGGTTTTAAAGGTTTTATATTAAGTATAATGCAGCAAAGCATGCTCGGGGTAATTAAAAATTGGTGTAATGACATAGTTTGGCCAGCAGAGTGTGTTTCAATGGGGAATAAAACAGCTGGTGTCAGGAAATGTGACAGCTACCTCACTAATGGTTAAACTATAAACCAGCACAACAATTGCAATTGGCAACATAACATAAGCCACCATGTTCTAAACAGACACACTTAAAATGCTAACAAAAAGCAAAATGTTGGTTTTAGAACATTAATAGCAAACTTTTGTTGATCTGGTCATTATTTCGTTTTTATATGCAAAATGTTGTGCGTGTAAGAGAGCATTTCAGTGTGTGTGAGAGCGTTTTAGTAGTGTGTGTGAGAGTGTTTCAGTTAAACAGGAAGGCCTTCCTGTCACCTGACCGAAACAGGAAGACTCTACACAGGGAAATGCATGTGCTTTTGCTCAGTTTGAAGTACTTGCTTCAACCACAATGTATGTTCATCTGATATTCTTTGTTTTTCAAATACATACATACACGTACATATACATATACATATACACATATCGATTCTGATTGGCTGAAGAGTGTCCATTAACCCCTGATATACGGACACCTACTAAGTAGTTCCAGTCAAACTGTCTGTTTACCCTTCTAAATCAATGCGCTAGCTGGCGTATCAAATCTGAATATTTTATTTCTAGCACTGAGTGCAGTCCGTCAGTCCTTCAGTGCCTTATCCTCTGAACACCACAAGGTTGCGACTGTAACACACAAGCTGCAGAAAGTACACTTGCCCTCTAAATTTACTGATACGCGAATAATTTCACATCCTGTTCACTGTTCAGCTCTCTACTTTAGGCTGCGGCCACAGTAGCGTTACACACAGCCTGTCATTTGTTCGTGACAATCATGACATTGATTTGGGGGCAATGACATGACTGGTTACCTAGCTAGTCTTGTTAGCTAGCATACTGTCAAATTATATTTACTGTTTATTGACTTTGAATCTTGCTAGCGTAGCGTTAGCTTTCTGGCTCATAGCTGAGCGGACTAGAATATTTCCCATTGCCAAGTCGTATCTAAGGTCCGTCCTATTTACTGGAGAAGTGAACAACGTTTCCCTTGCATAAGAACCTTACAGGAGAGTAATGATCGTTCCAGGTATTAGTGAAAAACTCAGGTGTTACCTGGGAAACTTAGTTATGGCTTGTGAAAAACTTTATATTTTGATTGTAAAACGCATGAAAATATAAATGAATGGTCTTAATTTCTTTTCTTTGGCAAGTGACCATGGTATAAGCGGGATAATGCCCTTCAAAGCGTCGTCCATTATCAGGAATTAATTGACTTTGCGTCGTCAGTTATTCCTGAAAATGGACACCCCGTTGGGCATTATCCCTTACGTATATATATACTATATATATATATATATATATATATATAATATATATATATATATATATATATAGTATTAGTATATGATTCAGAAGAATATCAGATGAACATACATTGTGGTTGAAGCAAGGGTTGAAGTACTTCAAACTGAGCAAAAGCACATGCATTTCCCTGTGTGATGTCTTCCTATTTCGGTCAGGTGACAGGAAGGCCTTCCTGTTTAACTGAAACGCTCTCACACACACTACTGAAACGCTCTCACACACACTACTGAAATGCTCTCTTACATGCACAACATTTTGCATATAAAAACGAAATGATGACCAGATCAACAAAAGTTTGCTATTAATTTTCTAAAACCAACATTTTGCTTTTTGTTAGCATTTTAAGTGTGTCTGTTCAGAACATGGTGGCTTATGTTATGTTGCCAATTGTAATTGTTGTGCTGGTTTATAGTTTAACCATTAGTGAGATAGCTGTCACATTTCCTGACACCAGCTGTTTTATCCCCCATTGAAACGCACTCTGCTGGCCAAACTATGTCATTACACCCATTTTTAATTACCCCAAGCATGCTTTGCTGCATTATACTTAATATAAAACTGGTGCTGCCATTCGCCCTCACGTCCTCGTTGCCACACAGCCTCTGCGTTCGTTTCTTGTCTTTCTTGTCCTCTTCCTCCTTCTTTAGGTCCTTTTTAAAGGAATATAAAATGAGGAAGAAGCTCAAAATGAGTGAGAGCTGCTGTAACAGGCTGCCACTCAGGCGGCGCCATCTTAACATCTGGCCTGCAGCATGCTAAAGCGTTCCAGTGAGGGGGATGATGAGCTGACAGAAAAAAAATAAAGAGAAAAAAAATATTAATTAGCTGCCATGCATGTTGCTAAGGGGCCTATGGGGTGGGGACCTGAAATATAAAAAGTGCTTGTTAATACTGCTAAAGTAGAAGTAGATATTAAACAGTACAGAGTAATAGATACAAGGTGAACATTTGTTTGTTTTTTTATTAAAGAAGTGTTAAAAAATTGTATTGAATCCTTGAGTCTTGCTCAATTTAATTGTAGGACAATGTGAATAAAATAAAAGTGAAATGGTGCAGAAAAATCAATAAAAATAAGCAAATTAAATAAAGGGAATGTTGATCGTAAAGAACACTAGATAAAATTCTACTCAGTGAAGAAAACAAACAGTGCAAGTAGTACATAAAAACACTACAAGATAAAAGTAATGATAAAGATAAATGGAAGCGAGAAATGGTAGTGAAGATGAAATAATTAAACCAGAACACATTTGTGGCTGAAACAAAATATAAAGATAAGGAAGGGGTGGAGCTGTGGCAAGACGCAGAGCTGATTGTGAATTTAAAACTTAACTAACTGGCAAGTAGTAAATTCTGCGATTGCACATTTCTACTGTTCCAGGGAAAGTTGAGTGGGAAACAGGCAAATTTGGCTGCATTACCAAAGTGCCAGAGGAAGATTGAACAGAAACATTAGACTATAATATACTCTTTCTGAGAGTGTGTGTGTGATGTTGACGGTCGTCTCCACATGGTTGCCTGTTTACATCACATACCCAACTGACCACTACTTGCCCCGGTAGCTCCCCCAACCACTTTCATTTGCCATCGACTCAGCACCAGCTCCTTTTGCCAATCAAGCTGTTAGCAACTGCCCTTGTATGCCTTCCTTTATAACTACCATCATCTCTTCCCATAGACAAATGGCAGCATGCTTAATATCACAATCCTCTGCAACTAATCATAGTCATTGAACTCAAGTTTTTATGTCATGATTTTATCTAATAATAATTTAGACTTTTTAATTATTACAGAGACTTGGCTTTGTTAGGAAGATTTCAGTTTACTTATTGAAGCAACCCTCTGATTTTACTCATCTACATCAACCCCCAGCTGTCAGGCAGGGAAAGGGGTATTGCTGTCATCTAAAAGAAGGATTTCAAATGCACCTTCATTGGACACAATAGTTTTGCATCCTTTGAAGACATAGGTTTTGTAATCAACTCTGACGTGGTCTTATTTCAGGGGATTTTAACATACATGTCAGTTGATCTTCTCAGTCTCATTTCATTGATGGATACCTTGGATTCTTTCAAGCAATTCAAGTTCCTGCACATTATAAAGGCCACATTCTTGATCTGGTTTATATAATGGTCTCAGCCCTTGAAATAGCACTTTAAACTGTCCGACTACAAACTAGTTTGATTCAGTGTCGTTTCATTTCTTTTACCAGTCTATCCCAGTTCACCAGTCCACCACTGGGTTTTTTATTCCATGTCTGCAAAGAAGCTTCCTGAACATTTTACTGCTGTTTCTTCACATCTTAACAGAGGAGCTGGTCCTTGTTTAATCACACCGGTCAGACCAGCCTGGACTCTATTGCCCCCTTCAAGGTAAAAAAATCAAACACAAAACCACAGCCCTGGCTAAATGAAGTCACGCATGAATCAAAAAGAGATAGAAAAGTATTTTTTGAGATTTGGATAAATGCAATGAAGAGTTATTAAAAAGCAGTTAAGAAGCCAGAGCATCCTTTTATTCAAAACATTTTAACCCCAGAATTATATTTAAATTGTTAGACTCAATCAGTTACAGTTCAGCGGTTGATATAGGTAATTACAGATCATGTACAACTCATATTGCCTGTGGTGTATTTAGGCGCAGCTCTATTTTCAATATATATGCTATCTCCTGGCCATATAATCTAACATCACAATGTTGCAACACACAGCTCCACCTTCCACTGAGACCTGGTGACCCAAAAAACCTAGCTGCTGTGATTAATTGTTACAATGACATCAAAGCATTTTTTTCCTCACTGACAGCGCCCTTGGTCCCTTATCTGCCAACATGAAGCCAGCTGCTAGAAATTCAGGATTTTTATTGGATTCAGACTTAACCTTCAAACTGCAAGTCAAAACAGTTGTCCAGTCTTGTGTCTTATTTCTTATTACATATTTTTCTTGAAAATCAGTGCCGTCTGGTAAGGCTAGAACTGATTGCTAGTTTTAAGTCCTCTCTTGTTTTCTTCTTGTTTGTTGGGGGATTCCTGTTTTACTCAAGGCTTCATCCTCCCTCTTAAAATATAATGGACATCATGATGCAGCCTAATCGCCAAAGATTCTTATTCCTCATTTGATGTACACATCTCAATCATTATTTATAAATTGAAAAAATAAAGTCTCTCATGATTGAAATGAAGCTCAGCTAAGTTCAATAAGGAAGACTTATCATTATCATTTATTAGTTTTTAAGTCCATCTTACTCTCTCTTCCCACTAATTTATCAGCTCACTATGGACATTTACTCTTTATGTTAAACCAACCACATTTTTGCATCTATCAAATCGACCAACTATCATGTTGTTGCTGGAAACTTCTGTTCTGTTTTCACATCTGCTGTTTCTGTATGATATTGTTGCATCCCTCAACCACCCCATTCACCTCCAATTCATAATATCCAGTGCCCAGATCCAGCTCACCGGAGTCTGCCTCATCTCATCCAGATCTTCAGTCATCATCTTCATCCCACCACAAGCATCCATGCTCCATCAGGAGTGTTTCGTATAGTACTCACGGCTTTATCATCCCTCTTAAAATATAATAGACACCGTAATGGGGCCGGAATCAATTATTTCTCACCTGATGAGCACATTGCAAAAAATATTTAGCAATCCAAAAACTGAAGTCTCTCCTTTGAAATAAATACAGTGAAAGAAACCTAACCAATTATTGTCCTGCCTACACCCAAGCAAACTGCGACTGTTCAACAAAGGTTCAGTAGACTACATGTGTTAGTGTTACGCTGTAACTGTCAGGTTGTTTTAGGAGACATGGACAATCAACCTATTTAGTTGTTTGAGTATGAGGATGTGTTGGTTTTCACTTAAACAGAAAAATCTATACTGTCGCCCATACTGTATTTGTCTATGAATGACCTGTAGTGGATACACCATATTCATATAAAACCTTCACAGATTTATTCAGTATATGTCTTGCTATTGCAATTACTTGAACTGATACCTGCACTGTATCTACTTGTTCATTTTTGTAATTAAGTTTAAAATTACCATAAAATATTTATGATCAAATATTTACATTAAAAAAGGTATCTGAACTTATAAATCAAGGTAGTTAAATAATGTGCTATTCTTCCTTTATCTGACCTATTTTTATCCAGAGTTGTCTTGAATTCTGTTTTCCACTGATATGTGTGCTACCTACTGACATTGGGTGCAGACTACGGTCAGGTGGCATTGCAGGAAACTTACAGGAGGGCAATTTTATTTGACTATAGAACAGAATTTGACATCGGCACGTATCTTAAATCGTGGCAATGACGGGCTCAGAACACTTAGGTTTTTAATATCCGCCATTGATTATTTATTCTATACATATCCACTATAGTGCTTTTTGGACTTGTGTTTAGACAGCATTTTCGTTACCTCAGTACTTAGTACTAATACTGCAATGACAACAATGTAAATCTAGTCGAATTTACACACATACACGGAACCACAATGCTGACCAATGCTACTGTTTTTGTGAAATTATATTGTATAATTCATATCCAAACATCCCAATCAGAACCCCCTTTAAAAGAAAAACATTCATACATGCAAACATATGTAATAATCCAGTTACACAGACAAATACACAAACTGTCGTGGTGAGCATGGTGTCATCGATTTGTGGCATCTGATGTACAGACCTTTAAGGGTTTGATGGGAATTCATTGTGTCGTTAACTGCAAATCAGGCAAGTAGTTTATGCTTTTTTGGATTTCAAAGCAAGTTTCCGAATAACATGGTTGATTTACAAGAAAAGTCTTTACATCTCACTTTGTCCTCTTCCTTTTTTGTGGGTTTTTAGTTCTTATAGAGCACCTGTCCTCCTTGTTTTAACTGATTGTTCTCTCAAAACATCAAGGGACCTTGCAAACAGTCTGTTAAGCCCCCTGTGATCATCACACCTAAACCCAGCCTCAGAGGAACCGGCAAAACTTGCATCTTACTCCACTATATCTGTATGTTGTTTAACTGACTACATTACAAGACAAGAGTGCAAGAGTATGTTATACAGTATGAATCCAGGAGGAAATGAGTCACCTAAGTCCTTTTCAGAATCACTCTCTGTGAGGTATTGGATGCTGTTCTTTATGTCAAGTGGACTTATTCTGATACTTAGAGCTAAGGGAGCAAAATATTACTCATCTAGTGAAGGTGGTGGAGTGCATTTATGCATGACAGTCAAGAGATCGCCAAGCTTTTCTTTTTTCACTGAAACAATATTGATAACAGCTAACTCCATCTGGAAAGCAGACCTCAGACTTAATGCAACTCTGGTCATTTATGTGATATTTTGACCGTTCTGAAAAGTGATTTGTGCACTGGGATAAATAAAGCTAAGCCCCAACCACCGCTCATGAAAGGAAACTGTTAGATACTGATTTCCCACATGGATTCTGCATGGGTAAGCCAGCTCATATACTGTTGACTGTATTACTGAAGGTGAGTCCAAAGTATTGTATCACCCCTTGATATGGGAGTGCTCTGCTCCACAGATTGACTGGGAAAAAAGAGTGTGAGAAGTTGAGTTAAAGTTGTACAACATTCCAAATTTAGTGAGAGATTATAGCTTGAATCACTCCACATCAGGCAGATCCACCAGGGAGCTAATAGAGATAGGAGAAACAGGAGGAACTGTCTCTTCTCACTCTTATCCATCAGGGGGATTGATATGCAAGAAAAAAAAAGGAAGGGAATCACAAAGGATAGATCTGGGAGATTCAAGCTTTGCTACTTGGCCTGTCATCTTCTGTAGCCATTTCAATATTTTTCCCCATCTAAGTTTCCTTTCAGCTTCGTTAAGGGCTGTTTTCAAACGCACTCCACTGATCAGTCTGGGGGAGGATTAGCAGTAGTTGAATGAGAAAAAGCGGAATTTGATATTTAATTTCTTTATATGTCAGGTTGTCAACATACTGTAGCTGTCTGTCTTTGAATGACAATTAATTCTGATGATAGTGTGGGTGACACCTCTAATAACCATTTAGCTAATGTCGTTGCTTTGACAGTGCCTAATGCTGATACATATATACATTGAAACATTGGCACATTCTCCAAACTGGAAAAGACTGTGTGGACTAAAAGGCTGAGAAAAAGGAGGATAATTAGACTCCTATGGATGGGAAAACTGCAGGATGAGGCAAACCCTGAGCGATGAGCCAGTGCCTGAATGTATTTAATGGAATAAGGTAACCTGTGCCCCAGTTTTAAAGAGAACGACATATGTTCATTAAGTCCCAGGTTTGGGAAACCTTTCAACCTTCATTTTGATGTGAACACTTTGGCCACCTTATAGATGCCTTTCATTTTAGAGATTGTATTCCTTCATTTAGGGCTTATTGGTTGATCTCTTCAAACTTTGTGTCCACAGAGTGGGCAGATGGCTTTCCCCAGACGTTTACCCTTACTTTCTCTATTGTTGCAGCTCATCCTCAAAGAAATGGGATGTCTCCAGATGCCCTTCAGTTGTTCTCCATAGCAAGGAGCAAATAATCTCTGCTGTCTGAGGGGAAACTTCACAGAAACAATCGCCTTGGAATAATTGCTTTAAACAAATTAGTTCTTGAAGGTCCATTAGGCAAGTATTGTTCCCACCCAGCAGTGTGATACAGAGGGTTGTTTAGATGGTCTGTGTGAAACAGATGGGGCCACACTGTCAACATTACAGAACAGAATTCAAACACTACCCAAGGCCTGAATGAGACACACTATTTGTTAATGTCACGTGCACAAATTAGACATCTGCCGGATTGTCATAAAATGTATTTGTCTGTGATTACAAAATGGCTACAGCACAAAAATACAACAAAACTCTGTTTTAAAAAATCTCTGTCCAAATAAGCATTTTAGCTCTATTTCAAATCCAGTCTTCATCCATACTAATAAACCTCAACAAGCATATGTTCATGCATGTATGCACTTCTTAACTCACTCACTCCACTTACTTTTACTAAAAGCGTGTTGAGACCAACAATTTGCCACGAGACAAGTTGACACTTGCAACCAGGGAAGACTGGGGTAGGATGAGCCATTTTTCATATTTAGGATCACTAAATCAAGACAATCACTGTTTTGTTGCTAACTAATATATCTGCACATATTTCAGGATGTTGTGCATCCCTTCAAACAAACAGAATGAGTGTAAACATAACTGTTTTGATAATATAGCATGTCCAAAAAAAGCGGTCTTGTGGCACAACTTACCCCACGTATGGGGTAAGTTGAGCTGTAACCCTACTCCCCCCCACCCTCCTCTCCGCCTTCACCCAACCCCTCCCTCACCTTCTCCCTCCCTAAATAACAGTCACTTCTTCACATTCATGTATATTTTTATTTATTATGCACAATTCAACAGGGAAAATAACTTTTTTTATTATTATTGCATATTACTGCTAAACAGCTGTTTTGTAAAAAAAAAAAAACATTTTAACATGAGAATACCTTAAAGTGCACTTGGGAAGAGAACATGAACAGCTGTGTTTTTGGAAAGAAAACACTAGAACTGAATTCTTGGTCTTGGTGTCCTTGCTGACAGTAAGGTCAGTTATGGACTAGTAACACATCTGAACAATCTGAACTGAAACTCTCATCCTCTCATCATCCTTCCTTCCTTCCTCTATCTATTCTCTCTTCTCCATCTTCGTTAAACTCCTCCCTCTATCTGCCTCGGGTTCCATCTATCCCCATCTCTCTCTCAATCCATCCATCTCCCACCTCTGCTGGGTGGCTCAACTTACCCCTGGCCAAATGGCTCAACTTACCCGAGAGTTACCATTTTTACTTTATTAGTCCCAACAGCTAAAATGGTTTACTTTTATGCTAAGTTTATGACCTCATGTTGTAGCACATAGAAACCACAATTGATGTATAAAACAAATTTAAAATGATCTATTTTGGTCTAAACACAATTCTCATGAAACTATTGATAGACTAAATTCACTTTCAAGAGTAAAAAAATAGTTTTTTTGGGAAATACATGTCTTTATTTACCCATGTGGTTCTTACCTTCTCAGACTCCATGACATGATGCCTTCCTCCTAAATATTTGGTCACATGATCAATGTTTTTTTACCGTTTCCCAGCAACAAGTGGTGGCTCAACTTACCCTTTGGCTCAACTTACCTCAGTCTCCCAATGTGCCAGTCTGCAATGGTCTGAAAACAGTTAACCAACAATTTTTTTTATAGCTGGATATAATTTGTAGTGCCTTACAATATGAACAAGCTCAGTGATTGGGAGTTCCCAGATACCAATGGCTCCACACCCTGCAATTCAGCTCTCAAGCTCAATCTGAGCCTCCACAAGCCATCTGGTCCACCAGCGCCACAGTGAGCAACCTGTCCTTCAACACCTCTCCCTTCTCCGATGGACTCTTTAGCCATAGTTTGCTACACCTTGCCCCCACACACTCCATTGTCTTGAAACTCAATAAATCTGCCTGCACTCTACTCTTACCTCTTTGTGTGCTTTTGGGTCCTGCCCAGCACCACACAGTGAAACAGAATCATCTAGCCCGAATATGGACCCAGCGGATTAGGAATTTGTTTACCACGCACTGAACACTGAATGAATCGTAGTTGGATGAGATGAGCAAATGCTGTGGGTGATGATGGACTCACTCCAGACCATAGGGTCTACCGTCTCCCGGCTCTGCCACCAGATCAACCTGCTCACCTCACAGCCAGCAGCACCCCCCTCGGCAACACCCTCCATTGTGAGCAGTCCTGCTGCAACCAACTCTGCCCAGCCTCATTCCCCGCCGCTAGGGAACCTTTAGTTTAACCCCCGGAACATTATTCCAGTGACTCAGGTTTTTGTGATGGCTTTTTTGTTACAGTGTTCCCACGTAAATGTACAGCCCTACAGTTATGCCTCTGATAGGTCCAGAATAGCCTATACTGTAAGCTTATGGAGGGGAAAGGCAGCACAGTGTGGAACTGCATTATGGGAGGGAGGTGCTGTAGCTCTTGAGTCACATGTGAAATTTGTTAACGAGATGCGGAAAGTTTTTGATCACCTTTTACAGGGGTTGGAGGTGGTGAGTATGCTAACTACATCAGGGATCCCCTTTAGCAGCTCAGTACTCCATAGATTTCTGCATCTTGGCAACTGAGAATGGGTGGATTGAGCAAGCGCTCATTACCTTTTTTAGGAGAAGGTTGTCTGAGAGTCTGCAGGATGAGTTAGCTTTCCAGGATAAAGCCTGGATAAATGTTTTAGGGAGAGACAGAGAAAGGGGGCTTCGGCCAGCTATAGGTCTGCTAGCTCCACCCCCAGCCAAATATCCCACTGTGTGCCAGTGCCCCAGAGCTTCTCACACTCTCCCAGGATCCCAAGAGCTCCCCCTGCTGCCATGGAGGAGCCCAAGCAGGTGGGTATAACCCGGAAACTACCTCGCTTCCTGTCCTGCATTGCCAAAAGGACTAGTTGAAAGAGGGCACCTTGGTGAGCCAAACTTCCAGCCCTCCTATTCGCCTCAACCTACATGCTTCACTCCAGTGTTCACGTGATTCAATCCCCATTCATGTTTTCGTGTACTCCGGTGCTGACACCAATTTCATTGACACCGCCCTGGCTGAACAGACATTCATTCCCATCAAAGTTCCCGAAACCCCCTAGACTGTAAATGCCCTCTATGGGTGGCAACTAGCCATCATAGCTGGTGGCACCAGACCTATCACATTGACAATATGAGGAAATCATCGAGAGTGTTGTCAATATAGTTGAGATCCATTTACTCCTGTCTAATATAAATACCATTATGTACACACACGGAGACAGTGTCAGAAAAGTTGAGATTCATACACTCCTACCAGACACAAATACAAGAAACGGACATTATACATAGTCCTGAAATGATTCTGAAATATATCAAAGCTCTGCCTGCTGCATTGTGTTTGCCATAATTACAGTAAAAGAATGTTTAACAGAGATTGGAATAAATGTATGGAAGTGTAGAAATTGAATGAAAGAAAGGCCAAGAGGCAGTTACACATCACTGTTTGTTATACTCAAGGCTCTGTCTGTCACTCTGTCTCTATTGATCATTTTGACTATGATCATGATCACAATGAGAATTAAATCTCAACTTTGCAAAGTAAAAGCATGTGTCATGTGTAACCATAATTAGACCAGTCATCGGACATCTGGATCCTAGAATCAGCAGTGAAAACCTGAGTAATTGGTTTGTTTTTAGCTTGGTAGCTAACTAGCCAACCGCTAACAGCTCTGCAACCTCACACGGACTCCACCTGCGCTACCAGCACTACAATCCGAGAAGTAACCTACCCCACCCACCTCAGCAGGCCCAGTATATGGGCCTGTGTCGGTAAGTCCCATGTCCCTGTTGGACCCCTGTATGCATCATAACAACTCTCCTTCTACGCTGTGGGCTCCCGTTATGGAGCCCTCGCAAGTAAGTCTCGCCCTGTGCTCTCTGCCTGCTGCCTGCTCACTTCAATAAGACAACTATTTTTACTCCTGTTGCGATTCCCTTTTACTGGCCACAATTGTTTCTCTTTTATCAGCAAACCCCACTGGTCCAGATAAAGAAATGCCTCCACTCACCTCACCATCCGGATGCGACAGCTGTCTCCGCCTGACCCGCTTGACTGAAGATCACAGAGCTGGAAGGAAGAATATCCGTCCTGTACCAAATCCAGGATGATGGACAACTCCTCGACTCACTGGTCACCATGGGCCCCGCGGCCGCCTCCTCAACTGCCGGTGAAATGGACTCGACTGTCCCTTGCCTGGATCTCTCTGCTACACAGCCTCCTAACCACTGGATCAAACTGTGAGCTAAGCCCAAGGCCCTGGCTAGCTCCACACCTAGCCAGAAGGAGCCGTGGACCGCAGCCCGCAGAGGTAAACACAGCGGGAAGCTACTATCTCGCCTCCATCCTCCCCAGGCCCTTCAGCTGACCAACGCATTCTCAATCCTGGAGGAACAGGATTTCCCTCCTCTCACCAGTCACTGCTCCTCATAGTCCTCTCCGGAGCATGATGCCCCCTTGCCGCCGTCTCCACTCTCCATGGAGCTGCCCAAACCATGCGTCTCTTCTGCTGAGCACCGTTCCACACATCGTCTCCCTCCTCTGCGAACGGGCCTCGTGCACCTCACCCCGCACCCTAAAACCGGGTCTCTGGTGCCGGTCTCAGAAACAAAGAGGGCACACTCTCAACGGCACGACCCCTCTCCTCCTCCTGCCTGCACTCAGTCTTCGTCCCCGCGTCTGCTCTTTTCCCCCGAGTACACTGGTAGTAGGGGACTCCATAATAAGAAATGTCCGTTTCTTTAACGCAGCAACTCACTGTTTCCCTGGTGCCACAGCCCCCGTCATCCTTGGAAAACTCCAGGAGCTAATACCATCTCTCCCCTCCTCCATCTTAGGAATTATTGTTCACGTGGGAACAAATGACACTGCCCGTCAACAATGTGAACTGACCAAAGTTGACTTCAACAACCTTTTTAACTTTCTGAAACAATGCGACAGATCGGTCTTCATTTCCGGTCCTATCCCCACTCTTGGACGCGGTACCGGACGCTTTAGCAGAGTTCTCAGCCTTCACAACTGGCTCCAGTCCGTCTGCAGGGCCAACGACGTAGGCGTCGTTGACAATTTTCATCTGTTCTGGGAGCGACCCCACTTTCTTCAAAAAAGGCGGTCTCCATCCAAATATCCTCGGCTCAAAAATGCTAGCTGCTAACATTCAGCACGCTGTGCAATCCTCGCCATGTGACTGACTGTTTACACTCCATACACACCCCCTCAATTCTTCCTCTCCTCTAACCCCATCTCAGGTCACCCGCAGCACTGGCTCCCCCTACTGTCAGGGAGGACCCTTGGCACCAACCCCACTGCCAGCTTCTCCACCCATTCTTCCTATCAGCACTCTCTACAATATTCCTGTCCATATTACAAACAGACACAACCTTAGTAGAAACACCACCTGGACTGTTAATCACACTGTGTTAGCCAGCCTATCTAGGCTGGCTTTCACTCCCACCAAACATGATAACACCTCTGTCAACTTTGGACTCCTTAACATCCGCTCACTCACAAACAAGGGTCAATTCATCCATGATCTCCTGACTGACCACAAGCTCGACTTCCTCTGTTTGACTAAAACCTGGCAACAGCCCAATGACTTTTCCTCACTAAACGATTCCACCCCACTGGACTTTGTTTACCTCTGCCACCCCCATGGCCACAGCCGTGGTAGAGGTATCGCAGTAATCCACCACAAAAAGTCGAGAGTCCTTCCAATGTCTCTGCCTGCTCTCTCCTCTTTTGAACATCTTGTATTAAAGCTCCCTGGTCCCACTCCCAACATCATCGCTACTCTATATCGTCCCCCCAAGCCCCACAGTGACTTTTTAAATGATTTTGCCGTCCTTTTATCCTTTGATTAGGATATTTTATTGATACACTGAGTTGAAACAAGAAAGGGCAAAAATGAGATGTCCAAAATTATTAGCCCCCTGGCCATTAATAGTCAATAGTGTACCGTTTCTGAGCAACAACTGACAACAACATTAGTAGTAGTTCTTCTCCTGAGGGATTTTGGCTCATTTTTCCATTGCAAATTGTTCCAGCTGGTCCAAATTGTGTGGTTTCCGAGCATGGACATTCACTTTGAGCATCCGCCACAGATTCTCAAAAGGATTGAGGTATGGGCTCTGTGCGGGCCACTCCAGGACCTTGGTTTTGGTATCCTTCAGGTACAGTTGGACAGATTTCGATGTATGCTTTGGGTCATTGTCTTGTTGGAAGACCCAGCAACAACCTAAGGCTAGACTACGATCAGATTTCTGCTTATTATCCCTCAGAATTTCAACATAATTATCTCTTTTCATGATGCCATGCATCTGAGCAAGGCTCCCTGTGCCTGAGGCTGCAAAACAGCCCCATAGCATGATGCTCCCACCACCATGTTTAACTGTGGGAACTGTGTTTTTAGGGTTGAAGGCCTCTCCCTTTCTTCGCCAATCATAAGCAACATCCATGTGCCCAAATAGTTCTAGTAAGACCAAAGCACAGACTTCCAAAACTCATCTTTACCTTTGGAATGTTCATGGGCAAACCTCAGTCTGGCTATGATATGCTGCTCTTTGAGGAAAAGGGATCTTCTGGGATGATGGCCCTGAAGGCAACCACGATGAAGAGCCCCCACAACTGTGTTCCTTGAAACATCAACTCCAGATCAGCAACAATCATCTTGGCAGATGTCCGGGGCTTCTTGCTGACATCTCTGACTATTTTCCTCTCCAGAGTTCTTGAAATCTTGCGCCTATGACCACACCCAGGTTTGTTTCTTACAGAATTTGTCTCCTTGTACTTTGCAATGATGCAAAGTACAGCGGTTCTAGACATTGTGAAACGCTTGGAAATGGCAATATAGCCTTCCCTTTATCATGAGCCTCCACTATCTTCTTTCTGAGCTCAAGACTGATTTCCTTTGACTTTGGCATGGTGAGTAAGAATAGTCCCTCTCAATAATGTGTTGAAGTGCCCTGTTCCTTGGAGTCCTTTTATGCTGATTGAATGCTCAGGTGTTGTTAGGAAGTCAGTTGACTGTACAGGTGTGGTTTGAAAGCTGATTGGTTAATTAGGTGTGTTTTGAAAGCATACATTCACATGGGGGTAATATTATTGACAACACCATCATGGGGGCTAATATTTTTGACCACCCCACTTTGCACTATATTTGATATAAAGCAAGCCTAAAAACATTTTATATTCCAAAATGTACCAAAAGCTACTAAATAGCACTGGCGAATGTTTGATCATATCAAGTTTTATCAATGCTGAAAACATTGACAAGAATTTTAGGAAAATGTTCCATAATTCCTGGGGGCTAATAATTTTGGCCTCAACTGTACACATGGACAACAGTAATCTATCCCTCACCAGAGATTTCTCATAATGCCTGGACAGTTTTGGACTCCATCAATTCATCGACTTCCCGACACACACAAAAGGTCACACTCTGGACTCAATCTGGTGTTCTGGTCTCACCCCCTCCAACTGCACAGCTGATGAACTCCATGTACGTGACCATTTTCTCATCTCTTTTAGCACAGCACTTCATCTCTCTACAATTAAGTCATCACGCTCCATTTCGTTCCGGACTTAAAGAACATTAATATAGATACTCTCTGCTCCAACATTAACAATATCCTGCTCCGGGACCATCTTTCCACCCCTGATGAACTAGTAACCCACTACAACAATAGTCTCAACGATATCCTCAACTCTCTTGCTCCAGTCAAAACACGGTCTGTTTCCTTCTCCACAACTGCCCCTTGGTATACCCCTCATCACCACGCCATGAAAGCTAAAGGACGCCAACTCGAACGACTCTATAAAAAAAACAGGACTCACTATTCACAAAGAAATGTACATAGCCCACATACTCCATTACAAGGACTCAATTACTCAAGCAAAAACAAACCACTACTCCAGTCTAATCATCTCCAATGATGGAAACCACCAAATCACTGTTGACATTACTTCACAAAATTCTCCAACCACCTGACTCCCTACCTCCCCACCTATACTCAAGTGACATCTGTAACTCCCTAATGCAGTTTTTTAATGATAAAATTTCCAACATCCACCAACACTCACACTCAGGTTCACACCCTCTCCCCTCATCTGCACCTCCACAGCACTGTCGGCACTTTTCCAGTTTCTAACTCCCGAATGACTCTTTAATATCTGACCTCATCTGCAAATCTAAACCCTCCACCTCTCAGCTTGATCCCCTCCCCACCACCCTGGTCAAATCTTGCCTCCCATCTGTGCTTCCCCTCATTTCTGCCATCATTCACTCTTCACTCACCACTGGAATTGTTCCTCCATCCCTCAAAACTGCAGCCATCACCCCCATCCTGAAAAACCCTGGCTCAGATCCCAATAATTACAATAATCTCAGCCCGATCTCTAACTTACCTTTCATATCCAAAATCCTTGAAAAAATAGTTGCCACTCAATTACATACACATCTAACACAAAATTCCCTTTATGACCCTTTCCAGTCTGGTTTCCACTCCCACCACAGCACCGAAACTGCCCTCATAAAAACTACTAATGACCTCCTTATTGCAGCTGATTGTGGTTCTCTCTCCATCCTCATCCTCCTTGACCTTAGTGCAGCATTTGACACCATCTCCCACCCTATCCTCCTCAGCAGACTCTTCTCCATCGGCATCACTCATACCCCCCTTCACTGGTTCCACTCCTATCTCTCAGGTCGTACTCAGTTCATCCAGCTCAAATCCTTTAAATCCGACCCCTCCCCAGTCAATACAGGTGTGCCCCAGGGCTCTGTCCTGGGCCCCCTTCTCTTCATCACTTATCTCCTCCCCCTTGGCACCATTTTTCGTAAATTTAACATTCACTACCACTGCTACGCCGATGACACCCAGCTCTACCTCTCGAGTAAACCAAACTCCACACTCCTGCCCTCTTCCCTTACCGCCTGCTTATCAGGAATCAAATCCTTGTTCACTTCAAACTTCCTGAAATTAAACAGTGATAAAACTGAAATTCTTCTAATTGGTACCCAATCTACATTATCCAAACCGTTTCCCCCTTCTCATCGAAAGCTCCTCAGTTTGCCCCTCCCCTAAGGTTAAGAGTCTGGGTGTCATCCTCGACAGCACTCTATCATTCGAATCTCACATCACTAACACCACTCGTTCTGCCTACTACCACCTACGAAATATCAACCGACTCCGTCCCTCCCTCACCCCCAGCACTGCCTCCATCCTTGTCCACAGTCGTCACCTCCCATTTAGATTACTGCAACTCTCTTCTTCTCGGTCTCCCTCACAAGTCCCTCCATAAACTTCAACTGGTTCAAAACTCTGCTGCACGAATCATCACCAAAACCCCTTCTTCCCACCACATTACCCCCATCCTACAGCAGCTTCACTGGCTCCCGATCAAACAAAGAATTCAATTCAAAATCCTTCTGTACACTTTCAAAGCTATTCACAACCTCGACCCTCCTTACTTGTCTGATCTCCTTCGCATCTCCGCTCCAGCACGCTCCCTCAGATCTCCTCTTCCCTCTGCCTCACTGTCCCCCCTGTACACCTCCACACCAGGGGGAGCAGAGCTTTCAGCCGCTCTGCTCCCCAGCTCTGGAACTCCTTACCACCCAACATCTGTAATAAAAACTCTCTCCCTGTTTTCAAAACCAGACTCAAAACCCACCTGTTTATTTATTAACTATTTATTATTGATGTCCCCTTGTAAAGTGTCTTTGAGTGTCTTGAAAGGCGCTTCTTAAATAAAATTTATTATTATTATTATAAAAGAGGAAATGTGCACTTCAGCCTTAACATGATTACAGTAACAATTAAGTGTTGAAATTGGCTATAAGTATAGTGAAAAGATGTACAATGTGTAACCTTGATCGAAAACAATGTATTGAAGTTTAGAAATCAAATGACAATCAGTAAAGAAACAGTGTTGAGCTGAGGTCATGAGAAAGTGTTAAAGAACTGATCAGGTTGACATGAGGACAAGAGGAAAGGCGTGGCCTCAGGAAACAAGACGGTTATTTCGTAACACAGCGTTATGAAATATTTAACCGTCATCAAAGGACTATTAGTCATTGAACGGAGAGATGGCTGGGAAAATGTCCTAATAAGGACATAAAACAAAACCACTGTCTGAAGCAAGAGAGTTTTTAAAACAGAAGCACAGATTAAACTGCATTCTTCCATTCTTCCACTTGAAGAAACACCTGAGACGGAGAATGTGAGCAGCCTAAACATCGCAGAAAGGACCTCAAGAAATCTTCAGCAGAAGCAGACCGAGGAAATAAGAGCACAATGGATTAACCATTTTTGCCAACATGCTGTGGATTACAATTTGGATATTGGAGTACTTTTGTTCACTCTGCTGGAATGAAGTTTGGACTTTGGGGAAATCGAGAGACCTCGGGCCGGGTTGTGATTTGCCTCAAGGACTTGGACTTTCAGTAGGAAGGGAAAGGCAAGCCATGAAAAGACCTGACCGTCTCCATCTCATCTAAATTTAAGTATTTCTAACAAGGCCTCAGCTCTTTTAGATTAATTTGTTATTTAAAGTATTCTGATTTATCAATAAATATTTTTGATAATGATTAATTGTTACTGAAATAAGTATTGAGCTGTATGCTTTGCCCTCGCTAAAGTCTAGATGAAATAAAACCAACATAATATAGTTAAAGTTAAAGTTGAGGACATTGATTTTATGTCTCTTTGATGGAAGTAAAAGTTAGGTATTAAGTGTGCATAATATCTTAAAGGTTCTTAAAGGTTACTCTAGCCTACCAAATTGAAACAGTCCCTTAGGGTTCAACAAAATCCCTTAAAATCAAACCTAGCACCAAACCAAGTGCACAAATCATGTCATAACGGGCGTGGCTGGTGGCCGTATCTGACTCAAGGGCTATTCATGTCAGGTGCCAAACCAGAGGAAGCAGGGTAGACGTTCAAATTCAGGCAGTTAGAAGCTAGGCGAGTCTCCTCACTACCAGCTTAAGAAATCCCTATTTAAATTCCCCTCTTTTTAAGCAACCTTTTGTAGGTTTAGGGATCTAACCCTTTATAACGGAGAGCTGGTCGAGTGCCTCCTGGACAGGGGTAAACTCGGGATCTAACAGTGTGTGTACAGTACAGCTGTTCCTCATTCCTTCATCCTCCTTCCCGGTCGTCCTGGGTCTCCCCTGGCTCATGCTACACAACTACTACATAGACTGGTCTGCTGCCTCCATTTCCAGCTGGAGTGCATCACACCCATTGTCTTTAATCTGTCACTACAGCCGTAAAAGTATCTGTGTCCCTTTCCTCACCTCCTGATTTATTTCAAGTGCTACCAACATACCACGACCTGGAAAAGGTGGTCAGCAAGGATCTAGCTCTGTCCCTGGCACCTCACCGCCCGTATGACTGCCCTATCGACTCGCTACCTGGAGCGCTACTCCCCTCCAGCCGTCTGTACAACCTGTCACGCCCAGAGAGAGAATCAATGGAAGATTACATCAATAACTCCCTGGCTACGGGTTTATTTAGGTCCTCCTTGTCTCCCCTCAGAGCAGGATTTTTCCTTTGTGGGCAAGACGGATTGGACCTTCCACCCCCTTATTGGTTACTGGGGTGTGAATGACATCACTGTAAAAATCACTTCCTCTTATTGATCCCTTCTTTGAGCCTCTATGAGAAATATTAACCAAGCTGGATCTTCTTAATGCTTACAACCTTGTTTGCATTCGGGAGGGCGTCAAATGGAAGACAGTATTTAAGACCCCACTTGAACATTTTGAATATTTGGTGATGCCTTCGGCCTTACAAACATTCTTTGTGATATGTTGAATCACTTATTTTCGTTTATTTGGATGACATACTGATCCTCTCCTGGACTCCAGATGAACACATCCAAAAGGGGAAGTTGGCGCTCCAGAGGAGCCTGGAGAACAAACTGTTTGTGAAACTTGAGAAATGCAAGTTCCATTCGGCTGAGGTCAGCTTCCTGGGTTTCGTCATAGCCCAGGGAAGACTCCAACTGGACGCTGCTATGATCCAGGCAGTTGAGGACTGGCCAACTTTATACTCCCAGAAGCAGTTGCAGAATTTTTTTGGGCTAAGCAAACTTTTACCACAGGTTTTTCCTGGATTACAGCCAAATCGCGGCACCCCGCACTAAACTAACATCTACCGCCTCACCATTCACCTGATCTCCCAAAGCCGACGCTGCCGACAACAAGCTGAAGGGGTTATTCATCCACGCTCCCATTTTTCAGCACCCTGACTTGGCTCACTTGTTTGTGGTCGAAGTGGACACTTAGGACTTTGGCGTGGGGACCGATCTCTCTCAGCGCAACTCAACCACACACAAGTTGCATTCCTGTGCTTATTTTTTCTGACGTTTCTCTCCTGGGTAGAGGAATTACACCCCGGAGCCCTTTCTCCTTTGAACCAATCTCAAAAGTCTCTCATACCTATGCTTTGCCAGAGGGCTCATCTCTCGCCAGGCCCGCTGGTCTTTGCTCCTCGGCCAGTTCAACTACAACCTCTCGTACCAACCAGGATCTTGGAATGGGAAACCAGATTCTCTCTCTCATCTCTTTACCTTGACCCTGAGCCCATCATGCCCTCTCCTTGCATCATTGGAGCCGCTACCTGGGAGGTAGAGACCATAGTAAGGGAGGCTCAGTGCAGACACCCTGACCCTGGTACAGATTTGCCTGTTCATTCTGGAGGAGGTCCGTTCCCAGGAGTTGCAATGGGGGCATTCTTCAAGGTTCACCTATCATCCAGGAGCTCAGCGAACTCTTCAGTTCCCTCCCCAGCATTTCTGGTGGCCCACCCAGTCGAGGGACTTGAATGAGTCCATGGCAGCATGTGTGCTCGGAGCAAGGTTTCTCATCACCTTCCCTATGGTCTTCTCAGACCCCTGCCTATCCCCAATCGTCCCTGGTCACACATTGCTGTGGACTTCCTCGTGTCTGCATCTGAGACCGCCGAACTCTTAACTCTCCATGTCTTCCAGTTCCGCAGGATCCCCTCTGACATCATCTCAGACCCAAGTTCACATCCCTGGCAAAGCGTTTTGTAAGGTGTTCGGTAACCACCTCCAGCCTTACTTCGGGCTATCACTCACAATCGAATAAACAGGCTGAAAGAGCCAATCAGGACCTGGAAACGGCTCTTCGTTGCATCACAGCGTCATCTGTCCCCCCGGGTGCAGTACGCCCACACTCACTCACCAGCTCTGCAACAGGTATGACCGCTTTCATGGCCACCAACAGCTTTTAACCATCACTTCTCTATGCTCAGGAAAAAAGGTAGCTGTTTTCACCATCCAGGCAAAGTCAGCGTGTGACAGATGGTCACCGTCTGCTGGCCCCCCAATATCAACTTGGGCAAAATGTTTGGCCTTCCTCTTGGGACCTCCCACTTCAAGTAGGGTCCCACAAGCTGGCTCTGCATTTTGTTGGAACCTTTGAAGTGGATAAGGTCATCAAACCTTCTGCCATGCATCTCAAACTGCCCGCATCCCTACCAGTTCATCTCATGTTTCATGCGTCTCAACTCAAGTTCGTTTCTAGCAATGGACTCTGTAATAACATAGATCTTCTTTTCTCTTTTGTCTTTTTTTGAATAATCCATTAGTCCCTAGTCCAATAATGCAGTCCTCTCTGATGTATTATTGACTTTGACTCTGTAAACTTCTATTTAAATTTCAGATTCAAATTTTAATTGGTTTAGAAATGTTAATAGTGTCACCACAACAAATATGTGCAAAATTACATTTACATATCTACAAGTTAATGTATACATGTGGAATAGGCCTTGGGCATTTGTGGCATTTGTGAATATTTAACTTTAACAGCTCTTCTGTGTATTTTTTATCACCGTTATATGGTGGTACACAGTCAGACCGTCCAACATCATTTTGCTGCAGTGACACTATTGGCTGAATTTTGAACATCGACCCGAGCCCAATTTTCTTTTCTTTTTTTACGTCAGAGCACAATTTTTGGCAGAACACAGACGCGTGCCTAATGCTACTGTGGCAAAGCTGTGAATAAAATGTCTGCAATGTGGAAATAACTTAAATTGAGACATGTAACATCTGCAATATGACCGTTTCGCTGGGGGGGGGGGGGGGGGGGGGTGACAAAACAGCTGCATTTAATACTACATATTTGATACGGCAAATAAAAAACAAACACTCAAAGAATACAACGAGTTCACTCAAGCAATACAGGCAAAGACACTGAAGCAACAAACACTCAAGGATACTTTCAAAAGTCAAGAGAAATATCCTCGAGACAGCGACCAAAAATGTTACAGAGAAGGTAATAAAATGAATCACTCTGGATAACCAGCTCATCTCCGTGGTAGAGGACCAGGTTTTTCTTCATCACCTGGAGTTTTTGAATCCCCGGTATGCCCTATCATCTTGGCATTACATTACATTTCTTCCACTTTAGAGTTACAACATGCCGGTATGCGCACCAGTTTCATGGGTCTCATACAGCAGAGCATGTAAAACAGACAGTCGAGGAGATGCTGAACGCGTGTGATATAGACAAGCAACGCGTCCACATCATTTTACATGACAACGTAAGGAATATGAAAAAAGCAGTGGATTATATGGAAGTACCAAGCGTGTGCCGCGTCTCACACACTTCAGCTGGCTGTACACAAGGGTCTGCTGTCAGTGCAGCATCATAGACTCACCTGCTAACACAAGGAAGGTGGCAGGCCAATGTTGGAATAGCATATGCAGAATAAGAAAGAGCCATATAAAAAGTATTTACTTTGTTTCAACAAAATAAAAAAAATTAAGGAATGCAGGTACTTTTTTTCATCCTTAATGTGTACCTTTAATTTACTGTTTGTACTTGCATAAGCCAATAAATGAAACATACTGTCCGAGGTATATGTTAACGCCCAGTTTGAAGGCAGCATGGAGATCACTTTGGCAAAGTGTGGTACACCCAGATTAACTTGTGATATACGTTTAACCAGTCGTGCAGGTTTACGGCACATAACTACTTATTTTTCAGATGGCATTGCGTATACCCACTTCTACATCACCCCTGACGAGCATCTTTGTTACATTGTTTGAGTGAATTATAGGTAACTGCATCCTTGTGGACACAACTGTCACTAATGCTAATGTAGCTCCTCAGGGATTAAAGCGGTTATTTTTCTAATTTTGACAATGTAACCCGTGACAACACTTTAGCTAAGGTTGTGAGGACTTTGGCTGTTGGAAGCTGTTGTTGATTTTGTTCAAATATGCCATATGTTTTGGACTGATGGAACGTGAATACTGTAGAGTGCAGAATCAGGCTACACTGTAAATACAGATAAAATCCCTTGTATGTTGTATGTTGTAGAATTACTTTTTGGGATACTGTGATTTTTATACAATACACTTATTCTTTCCATATATTATTGTCAATTTCTTTATTTTTATATTTCTGTCATAATTATATTAAACACAATTTTAAGGTCATCAATATCCATGTTATCCATCAATATTAATTTGCCTAAGCTGATAACACAGTTGTGCAGGGTAATCCTGGTGCAGCTGTTAAATTGCTATTGTTATAGCCCAATTACTGAACTTGGTGTGGCTGCTTGTTCACAGATTGCAGTGCCAGAGGCTTGATCTCTGGCTCCTCAAAATTTAGCTTTCTTCATTCAATGCCTTGTTAAATTAGTCAGGCGACCACACAGTTATTATTCCTGTTTTTGTCTGTATTTTCACGTCTCTACTGTACCTGCTATTCAAGCTCACTACAGAGGAATGGTTTATAGAAAAGAGATAACAAAACACCAGATTTGTAGTGTTACCAAGGCTCTTGGTGGCTAGAATACCTGTTGGACAATGGCCCATGAAGTGAACAAAAAGGTCGACAATAATGCTCATTAGTTGTGTTGTCACAGGAGCCCTTCTGGCCCAGTCCTGCTGCTGCTGTCTGCTACACACACACAGAATGTGAAGAAAGAAAACATGTAATTTTATTTGACCGTGTCACTGTCCTGTGAAACGGGTTAGCGGGAAAACCCCTCTCCCCTACTTACAGCATTTCAAAAGCTCAAACAATTTTTAGTTTTAGTCTTACTTGTGTATATGACTTTGATTCTTATTCTATTTTTACACGATGTTGAGCAACAAAGGATTTTGAAATCTTAAAACAGTTAACATTTTAAGATGTTCGTTTTATTAGGTAGAAAAATCAATGTGACTCCCCTTAAGTAGTCAACAACACATTTACACATACAAATTACAAGACAGCGGGATAATGTTTTATGTAAAGGTATCGCTTGTGTACACAATCAAATGTGATACCCATGTTTATTTCAAACTGAACTGCCATTGCTACAGCATGTTGTCATTTCATTTTTTCTCATTTCATCTGGTATAAAATAAGAAATAATCTTTTTTTTTTCACAAAAACAACACACTTATCACCACAGAAGGCTATATGCAGGCTGTGCACATGTATCTTGACAAAAGAGCCCAGGTCAGAGCCGGGGAAAATGTTATTAAGGTAACACAAACATTTATTAGTGTTGTCCATTGATTCATGACTTACCAGACTTAACCTACATTTCCTTAACACTAGGACCACCAGCTTTCTAGCACCCGCTGCAACATCTGCCAGATCATGTCATTTTATTGTTTTTGTTCATTAGTACATTACTGTAAACAATGCATTTGTTTAATGAAGTTACTAGAAATCAGGAAAACTAACTACATATATCATAGAGAATATAGCAGGATAGGCAACCTTTTCGATGTCCTGTGCCAATTTACAATGCTTAAACCTATATTTGTTTCATTTTTTTCATTTCACAAAAGTCCAGCTTTTGATATTAATTTCTTTTTTACATTTAATAATTACTGATATTCTTTCACTATATGCTGAGCCTGATGTTTTGTACTGATGAAAATATTGCAAATATATTACAGTAGCTGCAGAGTTGCGGCTTCAAATTTTAAGTGTAAACGAGCAGGAGCACCTCTGTGGCAATACATTTTTTAAATATTTTTAATCATTTTAAGTAAGTCTGAATACCAGATTCAAACTGAACAGTTAAAATGTGCAATAAATGTTTCTCCAAAATTTAAATGGTGTCCTCAAACACCAGCAAGAATTCAATTCAAATTCCTCTACAATCAATCATGTTAATTAACTGTTTTCTACATTATCAAGCTCAGTTACAGAGAATCTGGCCTTAGGTACAGGAACTAAGACACAAGAGTCATTTGTGTCAGTGGTGGGGACACAATGTACTAACTAACTAAATTAAGTGACAAGTGCTAATGAGCAAACGCTGTGCAGTGACCTATGTGCCACCAACTCAGATTTGCCATGGACTCACCAACAGGAAGATCATCCGGTCTTACAATCAGCAACAAACCATCAGCCACCAAATCATTTCATTTGCTTGGTTGGTACAACTATTACCAGCCACCAATGAACTGTCAGTAATTTCGTCAGAATATTTTCGTCATTTTGGTTCCTAGATGAACTCTAGTTCTGAACAAACAAAAATCACTATACATGAAACTGTTAAATTCATTCTGACATTGGATTAGTAAAAACAAATTAGACCATGGTGATGACATGATAACAAAGATTACACACTGCCACAACAAATTAGCACTTCAAAAATCATGTGAGTACTCTGATCTGACACCTCTATTTAAGTTTGGTTTAATCAAGTCAAGTAAAACTACTTAGGTTGGGAAAATATCCTAACCAGGGTTAAAATAAACCAGCGTCAAGAGACATACATCATGTATAGAAAGTCCTTATATTTTGAGTTGCACTTTGTATTGAGTTCAACAGAGTGCATATTTAAATTATTCATCATCAGTGAATCTCCATCCTCATCACCATTGTCAAGAATGGCATTGTCAAAAGCATCCAACATGATAAAAGAGTGTTCTGTTGATTCACAGTGTCTTCCTTAACCCTCTGAATCCCAAGCAGTTTCTGGCCGTTTTTTGCTTCTGTCACATTTTTACTCACTGTGGTCTCATTTTTCTCTGCAAAGTGAAGTGCTGCACCTCTATAGATTCAGGACAACCATGGCTATAGGCTGATGTAAACCGATTATGTCTTCATGCAGTGTACCAAAATTCAAAAGCTAACATAGGAAAAATATTGGTGGTGGCACTACATTCAAAGAATCTACAAATTCTGCAGCCTTATTAATAATATTCTTCAGACAAGCTTGAAACACTGTCTGGCTCTGAACCTCCAACCTGTTCCTCATCATTGAATGGAGTATCTCCAACCAGCCTCGCAAGAGCTTGGTCCACAGAATAACGTTTCTGAGCAATTTTCCCAAAATAGCAAGGATCTAGCTCCGTCCCTGTTCGTTGTGTTCAGCTGCGTTTGAAGCTTTCGGAGCCGCACGGACGTTGTCTGCTCCGATTTAACATGCGAAGTCTGAGTAGGTTTGCTGTTGGCCGTCTGAGCCATTGGATTCTCCGATTGGTTGTATGCTAACTGTATGACCATTCTGATTGGCGGTGTGCTAGCAAATTAGCGTGGTGTGTGGGAGGGGCGGAATACTGTGTGCGCTTTGTTTTTTTATGCACTCCGTTCCGTCATTTCCTGTTTTCATGTAGCGCCACCCGCTTATTGCATCTCGCACAAGTGCGGAATGTACACGCTACTGTGAAGTTGGCAGCACGGCGAAGCGGTGTGTTCAAAGCAACTTTTCTGCCGAACGGGTCAGACAAGAGGCAACAGAGTGGTCGAATAAAGGCGGTTGGCTGTTGGTTTGAGTCTGGGCGGTGAGGTCAATCTCTTCCTACCTGGCTCTTCCAAAAAATGTTTATTAATTTATGTTTCCCACAGCCTTTAAATCATTTATCTAATCTGCCATTCCAGCGATTTACCAACAATCATCAAGGTGAAACAACAATTCATGAAAAATGTGTGCATTTAAGATAGAGCCCAACAAATATACTATATTAGAAATCATTTAACATTTTTTTTTTTGCTAAAATGTAAAATATCCAGCCTCCAGTACATATTTTTGTCATAAATGATGACTACATTTGACAGATCACTGCAAAATAACTGTATATATCGGCTGGCTGAGGCATTGGCCACCTTGGTACTGATGATATGTTGAGCGAGACGATTTAGTTCACTGAGCAGTTTCTCACAAAACAAGATGATATTTTACAATCTTTATGACAAACAGCAACCTTATTGCCTTGATATATTATCACTAACATCATATGTGTAATTCATGGCACAATTCGAACAGGATTAAAAATGTATTTGCCTGTCCCCATTGACTACAGTACAACCTTTTCCAAAATTGGGTCCAATGAGGTCCACTGGAAGAGACATGAGTTTGGCTGTCTATATTAGCCATCCTCATGGAAACAATTTTAAGGGTGCACAGCCCTGCTAGCAGATCTATCAGATAGTAGTTCAGCACAGCAGTGCTTTGAGCTAAATGCTTACTTTAGCCAGCACTCTGTAATGCTATGTTTCTGATGTTGATGTTGTTTGAGTCATGAAAACAATTTACTGAAAATGATCAGTGCTAATAAGCATGGATGTAGCCTTTTCCGAACTATTGTGAGTCGTCTTAGCAAGCACCAATGCACACAGTTCTCAATTTAAGCCTTTTATTTGCTTAAATAAACTAATAAACAATAGTACAGTCCGGAGGATTGAACGTGGCTCGTGCGGCTCGTCCTGTGTCTCGACCTGCAGCTTCCCGGTCTGCTCTCCTGAGCATCTCCAATGCATCTCCCATCCGAGGTCTAGCACGCTACTGCATTTAAAGGGAGACGGTGATTACTAACCAGGTGCCAGCTCTGTCAGTCACTCACTTGGCACTGCTCTCCTGAGCCCTCCCAACCTCTATCTCTCCCGCAGCCACACCTCGACCACAGTCACCTCCACAATGGTATTTTGAACCCTTGTCACTGTCACAGAGTTTGTAGATTATGTCATTCCACTTGCCATTGTCACCATATTCTGATGAGGATGTATTTGTAGTAGTATTGACTCAATAGCACCCTCTCTCAGAAGTGGTAAATGAATGCCACTAGCAGGAAACATTGCCAGTTAACAAGAGACGTTCCAAAGGTGAGTTGTCAAGTGCAGCACAGTGTAAAAACAATGTGTAAGTATTGAAATGTTTAATCAAATAATGGCATAATGCACTTTTTGAGTTGGCCAGTCAGCTTCTGTGATAAAATAATTTCCTATGTACTTTGTAGTGTGCTGTGTGTGAGCTGCTTTAGCGAGTCCAGTGTATGACTGACCAGTATTCTGTTCCTGTCCAGGTAGACACTTTCATATTACTATTACTATTAAATGACCTGGTATTTTGGAAACTTTGCCAGTCAATGAGAGATGTGACCAATTGTGCTGTGTATGAGCTGCCTTAGCGACCCAATTGTATAACTGACCAGTACATATTCTGTTCCTGTCCAGATAATACATTTGGGCATAAATCGGCACATCTTTGTCTTTTCTCACACAATGCAGAGTTGAAGGGTTGCTTGAATCAGCCAGTTACAGTGAAGCATAGGTGAGCGCGGTTACACCACTAATTTGTATTGGTTCACACACACCCCTTATAAAGTACATCTTTCGGTAGATTGTGCTTGTTGTTTGTTTTAAATAACAGGCTTTTTGACCTACATTGGTGTCTATTTAATATTGTATAAGAGTGAATGATAAACTCTGTCAACTCTGTGATAATTTTGGTTGTAGTTAATCTCATTTTTTAATATAATAGATAATTATCCCTTATAAACTAGGGATGCATGATAATATCGGCAAGCTATGGGATAACTTGATGGAAAGTTACTTGATAAAGTCATTAATAACAGAATTACTCCACAATCATATTTACGGAATGATCATCCCAAATACACACTAATTTTGCCGAATGTATGACGAAATGGACAGGGTAGGTAAATGAAAACACAACTATCTTAGCAAAAGTTTTTAGAACAGCTCCTCCTTGAACCGGCACCTTATTGTGGTGGAGGGGTTTGAGTACCCGAATGATCCTAGGAGCTATGTTGTCCGGGGCTTAATGCCCCTGGTAGGGTCTCCCAAGGCAAACAGGTCCTAGGTGACAGGCCAGACTAAGATCGGTTCAAAGCCCCTAATGTCATATCTAAGATCAAGGAAGTGTACGTCGCCCGGATTGGCGTTACTGGGGCCCCACCCTGGAGCCAGGCCTGGGGTTGGGGCTCCCAGGCAAGCGCCTGGTGGCCGGGTCTTTGCCCACAGCACCTGGCCGGGCCCAGCCCAAAAGAGCGACGTGGGCCCGCCCTCCGGTGAGCTCACCACTCGCCGGAGGGTTCAGAAAGGGCCGGTGCAGTGGGATTTGGGTGGCAGTCATGGGCGGGGGCCCCGTCGACCCAATCCCCAGACGGTGACTCTTGCCATGGGGACATGGAATGTCACCTCGCTGGGGGGGGGGGGAAAGAGCCTGAGCTGGTGCGGGAGGTTGAGCGGTACCGGCTAGAAATAGTCGGGCTCATCCCCACGCACAGTCTGGGCTCTGGAACCCAACTCCTTGAGAGAGGCTGGACTCTCTTCTACTCTGGAGCTGCCCACGGTGAGAGGCGGCGAGCTGGTGTGGGCTTGGTTATAGCTCCTCAGCTCAGCCGCCATGTGTTGGAGTGTACCCCAGTGAACGAGAGGGTCGCTTCCCTGCGCCTTCCAGTCGGGGATAGGTCTCTCACTGTTGTCTCGGCTTATGGGCCGAACAGCAGTGCAGAGTACCCGGCCTTCTTGGAGTCCCTGGGAGGGGTACTGGAGAGTGCTCCAACCGGGACTCCGTTGTTCTACTGGGGGACTTCAACGCTCACGTGGGCAGCGACAGTGTTACCTGGAGGGGTGTGATTGGGAGGAACGGCCTCCCTGATCAGAACCCGAGTGGTGTTTTGTTACTGGACTTCTGTACTAGTCACAGTTTGTCCATAACAAACACCTTGTTCAAGCATAAGGGTGTCCATATGTGCACGTGGCACCAGGACACCCTAGGCCGGAGGTCAATGATCGAATTTGTGGTCGAGTCATCTGACCTCCGGCCATATGTCTTGGACACTCGGGTGAGGAGAGGGGCTGAGCTGTCAACTGATCACCACCTGGTGGTTAGTCGGATCCGCTGGCAGGGGAGGAAGCTGGACAGACCTGGCAGACCCAAACGTATTGTGAGGGTCTGCTGGGAACGTCTGGCAGAACCCTCTGTCAAGGAGGTCTTTGACTCCCACCTCCGGGAGAGCTTAGACCAGATCCCGAGGGAGGCTGGGGACATTGAGTCCGAATGGACCATGTTCTCCACTTCCATTGCTGATGCGGCTGTCCAGAGCTGTGGCGGTAAGGTCTCCGGTGCCTGTCGTGGCAGCAATCCCCGAACCCGGTGGTGGACTCCGAAAGTAAGGGATGCTGTCAAGCTGAGGAAGGGGTCCTATCGAACCTGGTTGGCCCGGGGGACTCCTGAGGCAGCTGACGGGTACCGGCAGGCCAAGCGCGTTGCAGCACGGGCAGTCACGGAAGCAAAAACTCGGGTCTGGGAAAAATTCGGGGAGGCCATGGGGGAGGGCTATCGGTTGGCCTCGAAGAAATTCTGGCAAACCATCCGGCGCTTCAGGAGGGGGAAGCAGTCCTCCACCAACACTGTTTACAGTGGAGGTGGGGAGCTGTTGACCACGACTGGGGACATTGTCGGGCGGTGGAAGGAATACTTCGAGGATCTCCTCAATCCCACTGACACACCTTCCATAGAGGAAGCAGAGACTGGGGTCTCAGAGGTGGATTCATTCATCACCCAAGCTGAAGTCACTGAGGTAGTTGGGAAGCTCCTCAGTGGCAAAGCATTGGGGGTGGATGAGATTCGCCCTGAGTACCTAAAGTCTCTGGATGTTGTGGGGCTGTCTTGGTTGAAACGTCTATGCAGCATTGCGTGACAGTCGGAGACAGTGCCTCTGGACTGGCAGACCGGGGTGGTGGTCCCCCTATTCAAAAAGGGGGACCGGAGGGTGTGTTCCAACTATCGGGGGATCACACTCCTCAGCCTCCCTGGGAAAGTCTATTCCAGAGTACTGGAGAGGAGAATTCAGCCAATAGTCGAACCTCGGATTCAGGAGGAACAATGCGGTTTTGGACACTGGACCAGCTCTATACCCTCCGCAGGGTGCTCGAGGGTTCATGGGAGTTTGCCCAACCAGTCCACATGTGTTTTGTGGATTTGGAGAAAGCATTCGACCGTGTCCCTCGTGGCATTCTGTGGGAGGTGCTCCGGGAGTACGGGGTCGGAGGCCCTCTGTTAAGGGCTGTACGGTCCCTGTGCGACCGGAGCAGGAGCCTGGTTCGCATTGCCGGCAGTAGGTCAGACCTATTCCCAGTGCATGTTGGACTCTGGCAGGGCTGCCCTTTGTCACCGGTTCTGTTCATTATTTTTATGGACAGAATTTCTAGGCGCAGCCACGGGCCGGAGGGGGTCTGGTTCGGGAGCCACTGGATTTCATCACTGCTTTTCGCGGATGATGTGGTCTTGTTGGCTCCTTCGAGCCAGGACCTCCAGCATGTCCTGGGGCGGTTTGCAGCCAAGTGTGAAGCGGCTGGGATGAGAATCAGCACCTCCAAGTCCGAGGCCATGGTTCTCGACTGGAAAAAGATGGCTTGCTCCCTCCAGGTTGGGGGAGAGTTCCTGCCTCAAGTGGAGGAGTTTAAGTATCTTGGGGTCTTGTTCACAAGTGAGGGAAGGATGGAGCGTGAGATTGACAAGCGGATCGGTGCAGCAGCCGCAGTAATGCGGTCGTTGTATCGGTCTGTTGTGGTGAAGAGAGAGCTGAGCCGAAAGGCAAAGCTCTCAATTTACTGGTCAATCTACGTTCCTACCCTCACCTATGGTCATGAACTTTGGGTCATGACCTGGCAAAACTGATGGCAATCATGGACAGTGTCTCTCACCCCTCCACACAACTCTGGACAAGCTTAAGAGCAGCTTTAGCAACATACCTCAGCATTTAATTTTATTTTCCTCAGTATTTTATCTTATTTTATAACTGCTTAAGCATTTTGTGTCTGTGTCTATGTGTTTCTTACACATCCTGAGCTTTAAGAGAATAGTGAATAGTGAGAAGACAGGATGGGACAGGACCAGATGCTCCCCTGTAGACAAGTGTGGGAATGTGACAGTGCAAAGGTCCCCATGACCAGGAGACTTGATCAGCTCTGTGGTGGGCATCAGAGATAAGCTACAGGAAGGGGCCCACACCAGAGGTTCGGAGCTGACTCAACGTATATGTTGGGAATCGTTATTGATTATTTATTATTAGTTAATATGTTATTAATTATTTAAAAATTATTATAGTTGATTAATGAAACCTAGGTAACTACGAGCCATTAATGAACACGGGCACCACCCTGGAATCAGGGATCAACAATCAAATGATTTACCTTTGAGTCTCATAGCCTGAAAATTGGTCAACTTGTCAATATTATGAAATTATCAATAATTAGACAAGAGGGAAGGCGTGAATCCGAGCACTGACCATCTCAACCAGCAGTTATTACAATGGGATTGTGCAAAATAATCACAGATGCTGCTCAGTTAAAGTGTTTATTAAAGCTTACTCCACAGAACAAACCACCTACTTTAACAAACAACAATTTCCTTCACAAAGCTAGCAACGTCAAGTCCGACTTTACAGTCAATAAAGGGAACATGCTGGACACACGTCTTATGTTATAGCGGGGTTGTTAACTATAAGTTACAACAGTTCGCCCAAAACAGTACGTGTATCTCGGTGTGTGTGTGTGTGTGTGTGTGTGTGTGTGTGTGTGTGTGTGTGTGTGTGTTAGTAAAAGAGGGAAGAAGCTAAGCGGGGCTTAGCAGACAACAAAGAAACAAACAACGACCATGTGGTGCACAGCGGTTGTCTCTCCCTCGAACAGTGGCCGACAAGCGAATCGAGGTTCGTTTATCGTCCGCTGATCGAGCCGGAATACGACGTATTGTGGTCACACACGGCGACAAGACTGTACAGGCTGGATTAGCCTGAATGAGCTCCTAGCGAGCGTAGCAAACACAGTACTTGGCGGTCCTTTCGCAGCAAAATAAAAGCACAACAAAGAAAAACACGCTATATACTATCTGTTTCTGCCAAAACAAAAGCCTCTTACTTGGATGCCGCTCGTTGCGGTAGCGTGAGTGCCCGACTGACTCGAAGCTCCAACTCGTTCAGGAGCGCGAGCGCGGGGTCAGACTGTAGCATCCTAACAGCTGACGGCAGGCTGTTCACAGCGATCGGTCGACTCAAAGGAAAGGACGGTCTAGTTCCTTCTGAAGATTCTTTTCTTCCTTCTGCAGGTAATGAGGGAATGGCTGGGTTGTACAGCATTCCTCTCGGGATCCAAAACAATTATGACGAACGTCCGAACAAAAAAATGAAAGTGAAACAAAAACAGTCTCTGTCTCATCCAGCAAGGAGGGAACCGAAATTAGCTCAAGCAAAAATGAAAAAACGTTTCTCAAAGTTGTACTCTTACGGCAGCAGTTGCGCGAAACCGAAGTCTCACTCTTCACAACAGACGCTCCCTGAGTACAAAGAGCAAGAGTGCTCCGTGACCTTTTAACGTCGGAGTGACGTCATTGTGATCCTGGCGGAACTTCCTGGCTCACAGCCAATAGGGACCGGGTGACGTCTTGGGGGCAGGTAAACGTGATCATGTTTTTCACACCTGGTCTGCCTTTTTCCTGTTCTTTGTTCTGTAGTCCTCGTGGCTGAAGAACTACTAGTTTAGGCTTCTGGTTTCAACTACAGGCCTTTCTCTTTGTTTGAGACCTGTATATGGAGGCACAAGGCCCAACATATACATTGTCATCCAAGTATTAGAGAGACCATCCTGTCCACTTTAGCTGACATCAGCAAAGTTAAGTAACACACACAAGAGTCATTTCATAGGGGTGTGAGGCAGACCCATCCTTCCTTTCTCCCATTGGATAGATGAACCTTTAATCCACCAAAATGACTAATTAGTAGAAGTAGGCGGGTATGGAAAATAGACTATGGAAAAAGGCCCCCACACCAGAGAAAGGAGGGTGGTCACTTGTAGATTTCCTAAAATCAAAGGCTCGATAGGATTTCTGATGGAGCAGAGGGCAAAGCGTTTGGCATTACTTTGCCATAGATTTGAGAACACAAGATGTGCGGCCGCACTCTGTTTGGATGCAGGCTTGAGATCTGTTTCGATAAAGATTGCTCTATCATTCCACCCAGCCTTGCTGAATTCATTTATCAACATACTACACACCGACACCTCTATCTATCCATACATCCATCCAGAGATCCTGTCCTAGCAAGAGCCCATCCTCTGCACTCACCATCTGTTCACACAGACTGCCATTTCTCCTCTTTCCTGCCCTGGCCTGCCAGTGTCACTTTAGTGTTTTAATAAGCATTTCAATAATGGATTTTTTGAAATAAGAGAGATAAATTATTTCATGAATGAAACTGAGATTTGGTCAAGTTTAATTTCAACCAATCTGTCTTTTACAATTTCTAATTACTCTTTATTTTTTAGAGGCAATAATAAAATTAAAATATAAAAAAGAGTCTCCAGCCTCCAGCCTCCCCTGGTGATGGAAACATTCCCTCTGGTTACCAAAAAAGGAAAAAAATATGAAGTCATATTTGGGGAGGTGATGAGGCTGTGCAGAGAATAGGAAACCCCCTAATGGAGTCTGTAAACTGGTGGTGGTGGTAGAGGAAGAAGATCCTGGGGTTCTGTTGACAGGGGAGTTGACTTTGTTGAGTAGAACTGGTTATGAAAAGCTGGAGGAGGATGGTGTGGAGGAGAGCCGCACAAATGCCGTAAATGAAGGCTGACAGCAGAGAGGAGAGCAGTTTTAAGTTTGACTGCAGAGACATATTGGCTGATGCTGTTTGTGGCAAAAATCTGGTTAAATGGAGAGGGAGTACATGAGGCACCCATGGTCAGGTGAATAGAGGGAGCAGGGAGAGACATGAGTGAAAAGAAAGTCATCCTGATTGAACTTAGTCTGAGCTCCATTTTTCATTTCCAACAATAAGTAACAAAGTTGTCCTATGTTTGTTTTCAGTTATGTGATATCAGTCGCGTGGACATACTTGCAGACTGTGCTGGTCCTACTTGCAAAGTGGGAGAGGTCAAAGTACTTTGTAGATGGGGACCTGGAAAGTACCATATTTAAGCCAGTACAGAGGGATGTTTCTATTAACGTGCCACAAATTCTTTTTTCCTTTCTTCCTTCCTTCCTTCCTTCCATGGTCTGGTTAAAAAAAACAAAAAAGCTATTCCATGTAGAGGCATGGAGAACTTCCGTTTGGTTGATTAGATATGCAGAGTTTTTCTGTTGCACTTGTTTTCTGGGTTTGGATGTTTTTGATTCTTTCTGTATTTGTATGTCTCTCTCAATGGAAATCTTTCGGGCTGAATGCTGAAATTGATAGAGAAGATTTCATTGTTGTATTTTGTCTAATTACATGTGTTTTCTGAAGGCACAGCATGTTTGTCCTTTTTGGCCCTATACAAATACAATTTTAACTAGGCTTTTCAAAAATGCATACTTGAATACCTAGGGCAGGGGATTTGAGTTGCCTAGAAACTAGGAATGTAATGGTTACCGGTGTCACGGTAAACCATAGTAAAATTCCAGACAGAGAAGGTTACCGTTTAAGTTTTAATTACCATGGTAACCACTGTGGTCGATAACCACGGTGTGGAAAACCCACAAGATACTTTATCCAAGTCTCACTACGCAGGCGCAGCGTGCAACGTGCACTTGTTATGTAGTGAAGAAGACATGGCGGAGGGAGGACGTGACAGTAGCGGCCCCTCAGACATTTTTCCGCCTTCAAAGAGAACCAAATCCTAAGTCTGGGCGTATTTTGGTTATTATAAGAATGCTCAGGGACAGCTGGCTGAGGATGGCAGCCCTGTCTGCAGGAGCTGCGGGAAGAAAGTTGTTGCGAGGGGCGGCAACACATCCAATTTACGTGACCATCACCCTCAGCTGTTCAGCGAATGCAAGGTAAGCTAACCTTAAGCTCCGGTGCATGATGTCTGTGTATGTCGAGTTTTCGCTGTCTAATTTGCTGTTGTCAGTAATGTAAACTGACCAGATAGTGGTATAACTGAACGAAGTTGATCCGTGATTTGCCACGTTATCTGAACCGCTTATTAATTGTATATTTCACTTTTTAAAGTTGACCTAATAATTCCCCAAGTATTGATGCAGAGCTGCAGTGAGGAGGATTTGAGACAAACACGTACTGGGTGGACTGAGTTAGTGAACGCAAACTGACTGAGATGGCTGACTTTCATCTCAGCTCCGTTCACCGGAGCAGCGTCTACCTGTGGCTCATCAGTCATCTGACCAATCAGATTGACCGAGTCCATTGACAACAGACGGGCAAGTAGGCAGAGAGACAGACAGCCAATACATATTAGTAATATTAGAAATATACAATACTTGTAGGTTATTTGTAGAATAGACTGTATATAAAGAATAACATAAAATGGTGAGTATAACAAGTGTCAAGATAGAGATAAGAGTAAAAAATAGAGTATTCATAATTAAAATAACAATAAAAAAATATCCAACCTGTTTCTTACAAAAGTGATATGATCTAAATTGTGAGTTTTGTGATCTGTTGTTTGCACCCTTAGTATTAAGTAACAGTGACAGTAACAATTAATAATGACATTTTCAATAATTTTTTTTTCACAGAGAGGGTCTGCTGGCCAATCGAGTGCTACTGCCACTACATCTCATTCTACCTCTGTAACGCAGACATTAAAGGACACGTTTCAAGAACAGGCTGTCTCATCACAAAAAGCCAGTGACCTATTTTGCACAGTTTTGATACATTCTTTTATACTTGTTTAATGTTGATTTTGCAGTGTTTTGTTAAGGTTTTGGATTTGGACTGTTTTAATATATAATAAATCTATTTAAATATAAATCTTGGTGAAATTAATTCAGTTTATCAGTGAATCTGTTTTTTCAACATTTTGAAGACTTTTTAAAAATACCGTGGTATACCGATAACCGTGATAATTTTGGTCACTATTACTGCGGTGTGAAATTTTCATACCTTTACATCCCTACTAGAGACCTGTAACCAGTTGTTCATAATGTAAAATGCATGAATACAGTGGAAGCTTGCTGTTTGGTTGTTGTCTTAATATAACTAATTAATGGTAAAACATTGACCATGGTACCCGAATGCGAGAGGCGATGGCGTGAATGTCACCACTTCTCAATCCATAGCAAAACTGCTTTTTCTGTTGAAAAAAGGAAGCCACGTTGTCTCTACAAGCTCTGGGCCTGCTACAAACTTTGAAGGCTACACACCTGAATACCGGTAAGCCCCGCTGATTAGCTGTTAGCCCCACCGATCAGCTGTTAGCCTGGCAACGCTAACTTTCAAACTGGCGTACTCAATATTCTGTGGGCTAGCCAACATTTCTCTGTTGGTCCTCCCTCCACCACAACCTCAGGATTATTCACCACTTGGCTGCTTTATCGCTCTCCTCTGCTACTGTGGTCTCCCCCGGCTCGCAGCAATGTTGGATGGTCGCTGCTCCGCCACTGCTGGCATGGTCTTCAAATACTGCTGTCACTTCACCCCAAACTCCATTGCTGAAATTAAATCTCTTGGTCTCCTATGCCGCCCCCGCTATATGCACAGGGCCTCCAGACGCAAGTTTGTTTATACGGATAATGCTATTCCCTGCAGTGCTGACTGCGGTGCTGCTATTCTCCCCGTGCTGACTGACAGGCGCTCCATCCCACCAGCACAACGTTATCAAAACCAACCACAGGTGCACACATTGAGCAATCTGAGACCCTTGGCTTGTGTGAATGGTGCTGTTTCCTCTATATCCCCTGCATCAGCATCTGTGACCAACACTGCAGCTTTCATGCAGCTGAATCCTCGTTCGCTAAACAACAAAGCACTACTCATCTATGACATCATCACAGACAGGAAAAGTGACTTTCTTTGCCTAACTGAGACATGGCAGCATCAGCAGGACTTCTTAACTCTAAATCAAGCCACTCCCCCAGGCTATGTTTACATACAGAAACCCTGCTTCGAGGGTTGTGGTGGTGGGTTGGCAGTCATACATCAAGCCGACATCCTGGTTAAACAACTTCCAGTGCTGAATGTCACCTCATTTGAGTATGGAGCCTTCTCTCTGGCTGGGCATACACAGCTACAGCCTCCACGACCTTCCTGTTTGAGCTGTCTGAGTTACACACCTCCACCTGCTCCATGTCTGCATCTACACTACTGCTTGGTGATTTCAACATCCATGTGGACTCCACCAGCTGCCCATTTGCCTCTGAATTTCTGTCACTCTTGGACTGCTTCAACATCACACAGCATGTTAAAGGTCCCACCCATATCAAAGGCCACATGCTGGATCTGGTTTCCACCACTGGCAAAGCTCCCTCCCATCTGCAGTGCCACGACCTCGCTGTTTCTGACCACTATGCCATCCTTTTCACTGTTCCTGTCCCTGTGCCCAAGCAGCGCGTAAGTTGTAACATCACATACAGGAACATCAAGATAGTGAGCACTCTGGCCCTGACCAACATCCTGGAAGCCCACCTGGCCTGTGATCCCCTCGACACCTCACTGGACGGGCTGGTGGCCCACTGTAGTGCTGCTATCTCCTGGTGTCTTGACCCCTTGCCCCTCTTGAAACCCGGACTGTCTCCTTTACCCATTCTGCCCCCTGGTTCACCACTGCACTCCGTACCCCAAAGACCACTGGTCGCACCTGGAGAGACTCTATGAAAGATCTGGCCTCACCGTCCACCATGAAGCCTACAAAGACCACGCTAGGTCTTATAAAGAAGCTCTCTCCTGGGCCAAAACAGACTACTACACCACCCTCATTGGAGACCAGCAAAATAACCCCAGAATGTTATTCTCCACCATTAACCGGCTCCTTAACCACCTCGATCCCCCCCAGCTTTCTGGTGCCCCTGACCTCTGCTTCAAGTTCCCAGACTTTTTCCAGGAAGAGGTGGCTACCATTCACCAGCAACTCCTGGCATCTGCCACCACCCTACCATATACAGCTCTGACACAGATAGCTGAAGCTCCCACTGTTCGCCTGCCCCAGTGCTCTCTCTCTCCTCTTTCTCTCCTGTGGACTCCATTTCTGTTGCCAAGTTGGTCTCCCAGGCCAAAGCCTCTACCTGCTCTCTGGACCCCATGCCAACAACTCTGGTGAAGTCTTCCCTGCTTGCCCTGTGCCTCCTCATGGTGGACATTATTAACTCGTCCCTAGAATCTGGCATGGTACCATCCATCTTCAAAGTGGCTTCAGTCATCCCCATCCTCAAGAAGCCAGGTCTGGACCCAGGTGACTTACACAACTGCCGGCTGATCTCCAACCTTACTTTCCCAAGCAAAATCCTGGAAAGAGCAGCTGCCGCCCAACTCAATCAGCACATGTCCAACCATGAGCCCTATGAACTCCTTCAGTCTGGTTTCAGGACACGCCATAGCACAGATACTGCCCTCATCAAGATTCTGGCCACATCAATATTCTGATCCTGCTTGACCTCTCTTCAGTCTTCGACACAATCTGCCACACCATCCTCCTCACATGCCTATCTGACTACCTTAGCCTCACTCATGCCTTCATCACCTCCCACCTGGACTACTGTAATAGAGTCCTGTCTAGGCTCCGTTCCAAAACCCTGGGCAGGCTCCAGTATGTGTAGAACTGCGCATCACTTACAAAATTCTCCTCCTGTCCTATAAATCTCTCCATTCCCTCTCCTCCCAATATCTGTCTGAACTCCTCCACTCCTATATGGAGAGAATTTTGTTCCTTTATTATGCAATCAAGCAGAATAGATTTGAAACCAAAAACGAGATTTGAGAGCAAAAAAGACTAAGCAACAATCAAAATTTTTATTTTTGAGTGAAAATATTTCTTCAACTTCAATCAAAACTGATGTTTGTAAGTAAAAACATACGACAATTTTGCTTATAAATCAGTCCTCTTTGCTTTCAAGTTAAAAACCTTTGCTTGCAAATCAGTCCTCTTTACTTGGGAGTTACGAAGTTTTGGTTGCAAATCAGTCCTCTTTGCTTGCAAATTCAAAAGTTTTGCTTGCAAATCCAACTGCACTTGATGGGCGGGGCCTACGCTGGTGGATGAGAGAAGAGTTTCTATTGGTTGGTTTGACCTGGCTCCAGCGTCAGCTACGTCTTCCGCATTTTTCTGTGCTTTGCTGCTTGGAGGCAAGCCTGTGGCTCTTGAAAAGATTCCCATAAGTAATGAATTGCGCTATATAGCGTTGGCTACAGCCTGCCGCACATTCTTAATTTGTTTCTGTACAGCCTAAGTGACAGTTATGCATTGTACTGTAATGTACTGATGTTTTGCACCCATGTAAACTGACCACCTAATGTGTCATGTAAATGCACATTTTCACGTGGCATGTATTTTATCAAGATCAGTCTCTTCTCTTCATGTGGAGAGAACATGACCAAGTTAGGAGCTGTGTCATCCTGTGCAATGTCTTCACCAGTAAACTGGATAACTACAATAAAATGAAATATTTTTTGAGGGAGAAATTTCAGTATATGAGAGGCATTGCACAGAACCCTTGATGACACAGGCAATTAGGCAATGTACTTGCTAGAAAAATAATGTTATTAGTTCCAACTTAAAGTAAGCCGACTGTCAAGCCACATGCACCACATCCAAGTAACAGAGAAAATAAATAATCATTGCGCTACCATCATGGCAAAGCCAGAGTAATGTAATTTATTTTACCTGAATAATCCCATACCATTGATGGTGAAATTGCAGGTACAGCATAATGTCTTCAGTAGAAACAATGTAGAAAAAGTAGTAAAAATGTACAGTGTTAAAAGTCTCACTTGGTCGTGTTCTCTCCACATGAAAAGAAGAGACTGATCTTGATAAAATACATGCAACGTGAAAATGTGCATTTACATGACACATTAGGTGGTCAGTTTACATGGGTGCAAAGGCTGTACAGAAACAAATTAAGCAATGACTTTGCTTGTGACTGCTGTTGTTTTTTTCATTCTGGCATTAAAAGAAAAACGGACGTATTGTTTTGACAGTATTTATGTAACATTGCACAACAATAAAAGTCATGGTCAATAAAAAACAACAGCGAATGAAGATCAATGTAGTGTTCCCAATGAATCTGTCGATCCATTCCATAATATAACAGACACATAAATCTGAGTTTGGTAATGTGCATGCATTTGTTAACTTATTCGCCATGTGTGTTTGTTGACATTAGCACAGCTGTAGTGACAACGGGAGCCGGGAGGAGTAGCAGCAGCCCGCTACACAGTGGAGACATTCAGCGGTAGTTTAGTAATCCACGGTCAGGGTTCTCCCAGACGGCGGAACAACGGTGCTGCGCCGCTATACTGCTAGCTCAGCGCCGCTATACTCATTTTCAGTGTTAGCTGCTTTATAGCGGTTGTTTGTGGGCTGCCGCGGTCTTCTTCGTCCGTCCGTCCCCCGGCTGACAGCACTGTTGTGTAGGAACTGTGACGTTTTGGCACCGCGAGTTCCATGCAACACTAAATGCTTAAATCACAGCCTCACGTTGTTAACGCCTCCCTGTAATCCACTCACTCATTGAGCTATTCTGCTCAGTCCGTGACTAGCAGAGACAACCATGTTGCTGCTAATCAGCGTGCTTGCAGCAGCAGGGCATTATAATCCATTACTTGTGTTGTTGTTGTGAATGTGCGGCAGGCTGTAGCCAATGCTATATAGCGCAATTCATTACTTATGGGAATCTTTTCAAGAGCCACAGGCTTGCCTCCAAGCAGCACAGCACAGAAAAATGCGGAAGACGTAGCTGACGCTGGAGCCAGGTCAAACCAACAAATAGAAACTCTTTTCTCATCCACCAGCTTAGGCCCCGCCCATCAAGTGCAGTTGGATTTGCAAGCAAAACCTTTGAATTTGCAAGCAAAGAGGACTGATTTGCAAGCAAAGGTTTTTAACTTGAAAGCAAAGAGGACTGATTTATAAGCAAAATTGTCATATGTTTTTACTTACAAACATCAGTTTTGATTGAAGTTGAAGAAATATTTTCTCTCAAAAATAAAAATTTTGATTGTTACTTAGTCTTTTTTGCTCTCAAATCTCGTTTTTGGTTTCAAACCTATTCTGTTTGATTGCATAATAAAGGAACAAAATTCTCTCCATACTCCTATACCCAGTCTCGGACGTTGCTGCTCATTAGGCACACACCAGCTCTCCATCCCTCACACCAAAGTTCAAGCCCTCGATGACAGAGCCTTTTGTGTGACAGCTCCCACTCTCTGGAACACTCTCCCAGCTGAAATCTGCAAACAGAATTCTCTGGAGTCTTTCAAAAAAGACTTAAAAACCCATTTTTTTAATAAGGCCTATCTGCTCTAGGTCCAGCCCCATCAATAAACTTTTCTATTTCTTTATCTTATTGTATTTTTTTGTGTATTGATATCGATATCGATATTCCAAAGGCTGAGGTAGGACACTGGACCCTATTTTCAAATAGAGGCCTGGCATTATCATTCATATTAAACAATAACCCAATAGCACTTATGTTCAGAGAACAATATCAGTGGTCAATCAATAATGCATCCAAGGTTCAATTTGAATTTGAAACTCTGCTTGCAGTTAATATCATGTGGATGCTGAGCTGCAGCTCTATGTCGTTGAAGGAATTGCCTGTCTACATAATCAAAGGCTGTAGTATGAGTGGCTGCTACACAGCAGATACTTATCTCAAGACGACAGCTTAATGCAGGAAACATTAATATAAGAGGAGGATAAACAAATACTCGCTGAGATAAGATGACTGCTATCAAGCAGATGTGGTATTTTGGACTACCACATGACAATAATACAAAAGCTTATGCATTTGTAAAAGCTCTGCCTTATTTGCTGATCTACATAGAAATTGCTTCATTTTAGACTTAGTAAGGAGTTTTTCTTTTACTAATCACAGCTTTTCATCAGACCTCTCCAAGGTCTGGTATAAGATGTGGTATTGATTGAAAGTGTTTTAATGCTGGTGCACTGCACTGATAGAGCAATCTTAATCACTTGATAAGCCTTCCCATTCTATTGCTGCTTTAGCAATAGGTGTTGTTTGTGAGACAATACCTTTTTTAAAACAGTGCATATTTTTGTGAGCTTTTAATGTGCTTTAAACTCACTGTGTATTGGCTTCAAAATATGGCATTCTTCAAAAGGATTGATGGGTCAGTCCCCTGCTCGTTCTGTCCACAACCATTCTTGAACAGAGAACTACATAATAATCTTTACTTGTGCTACGTTTTTTTTTTATTTGTATTCAATCTTGTTGAGTCTGAAGCAGGGACTGAGCACTCTCAGACTTAGGTTTACCGTGATTTATCTGAAGTGCTCGCTGTAATTATGTCAAGTCTGCAAAGGGATAAAATGGACCAGTAGATGGAATTCAGAACCTCAGTTGTTACCATGCTAAAGTCCAATGCTAAGATTTGTCGGAATGGTTCTAAATGGAATTCACATAGGCAAGCTTATGCCTCACTACGAAAGAAACTTGCAATGCTTTACTTTTAGTCAATTCACAAGTATTTCCCATGGTATTGTCTGGTAAGAACTATAACATTTGGTACTGATTATAGATAAAATAATAATATGTTCAATCGGTACACTGCAAACTACCACCAATACTACCAAATTAACCATTAACTGTATAAAAAAGTGGACAGTTTCAAAGTGAAAGGAGTTAATTGGCAATTATTAGAGGGTTTAACTACAATCATAAAACCTGCATATATATGCTAATTATTTCACCTTCTGTTATTTGTGTGTCTTTGATCTCAAGATCATTTGTGTTTATTCAAATTACTCAAGTGAGTATGAACACATGCTTATTTGCCATAAGCAACAAGAATATCTTACGGTACATTAGCCACACAATAGGGAGCAACAACAGGCAACACGGATGTGTGTTCAGTTTACCAACTCTAACCAAAGAAGCACTCACCAGATACTCTATTTCTTTCCATTACACTTCAGTGACTTTTCTTTTCACCATCCCTTTTCTTTATGTTCATAAAGTAAATTACACCTCCCCTCCATTTAGCAGTGAAATAAGGCAGAATAACAGTACATCACAAACTCTGTGCTCTCCTCTAATCTGAGTGTTTATTCCTTCAGAAGCTCTGGGCTCTGCCCATGGCTGTCTCCTGCAGAACTAGCCAGCTCCAGCAGATGTCTGTGACTTAATGCTAAGAGGGTCTCTTGTATTCAAGATACCAGTCTGCCTGTCCCTCCACTCCGGTGTCTTAATCTATTTAACCTCTCTGCAAGTCATTTTGTCTGTAAGATATTTGCTGCAGCAAAGCATTTTACATTCTGGTTAATAACTCTTCAACCACTCGGAGTACAATAAACATTTTTGAGCAGTGGGTTCCTTGGATGTAGCTGAGCTGATTGTATTAATTTCAAATGGCCTAAGTCAAAGAAAATCTTTAATATTTTTGACACCTTTTTTGCCTCTATTGGTACATATTTCATCCAATCTTCACCAAAGTGGAGTACATACCATATTTAGATGAGCCTGAACAAAACGTATTATACATTTTTTGTTCATCTGTTCATCTTAATGTTCATCTAATTGGTTATCAAAATTATGAGGGTGTGGCCTGTTCTCCATGAGCATTTGCACGATATATTTCAGCATGGTACGAACAATCATGGGCGTAACCACGCATTCTTTGGGGGGGTTGTGTCCCCCCCAATATTGAGAAAATGGCAATCTGTCCCCCCAATATACAGTAGAAAATATGTTAGTTATGCACTCTTTTATAAACCCTGTCAACAGATCTGTCTCGTTATTTCTTATTTAATTTAAATTTATTTCTGTTTTTACTGGAAAACAGACGTGTGTGAACCCCCCCTCCCAACTGTAAACTTGGTTGCGCCCATCCTAAGGTATTAAACCGTTTGCCCACCCTCGCAGTGTAACAGCATACTGAAATGGAGAGCACCTCAGTACGCTGAGTAGTTCCCCCATACATGAAAACCCATTGGCCAAGTTAGAGTGATTGACAGCCATCAAGCCAATCACAGCCATTTGACCAAACCCACTAGTCCCGGCCACCCGGAACATAAACAATTACATGCTACGCTGAGCTGCAGTCACTCTCTGGCAGACAGCGAACAGAGTGTAGGTATGAAATGGTTGTTTAACTAGTTAATAATGTAGAATTTTGTCTGTAAATAACTCTTAACTCATAACTCTTGCTTTGTGGCATGTTAGCTAATATTAAGCAAGCCAGGTGGCAAACAATTAGGCCAAGCCAGGTAAGCCAGGTAAAGTTAATGGTAACTGACAGATAGTTTTCTAGAAACATCCGCTGATTTTGATATTATTCAACATGATCATGAATGCCAAAAAGGAAGAGGCAGCAGAAGATTGACTTCTTTTTCAAGTCAAGTTGTCATGTAAGTGGAGTTATGTGACAGGAGTACATTCATATTCTTGCAATAATGCCATGTAGGTGTTCATTTATGTAATTTAAAGCTATTTGTTGGAGCTTAAAACCTTGTTTTCAATGAAGAAAATCTCCTACATCAACTCATCCCTGTCACTGCTGTCATTTGTTACACATACAGCTCCTCCAGGTAATGTCCAGATAAGTTCAGAATAGCAGTGCATGTGTGAAAGGGGCTACACTACTGTACATTGTACACTGTTATTTATGCACTTACTATATAGCTAAAGCAAATAAACTAGTAACATAAGCAGAAAAATCAATGTATCAAATTAAAATGATCATCAAGGTCAGCCATTGTTCTTTTGGTAAAATAATGGTATCTGGTCATAATGTAGGTAGCACAGAGACACAGGGAGAGGGAGAGACGGCCCCCTCCTGTTCTATGGCCTGCACTTTTTTGCACTTTACAACGCTCCGCACTCATCACTCACATGCACCCATCGGCAGACACACTGATTACCACACGTTCACACCTCATGGCATTATTATGATTTGTGCACTTTATTTAAATAAATATTGTTAATTGCTACGGTTATCCGCGTCTCACTATCTCTTCTAATGGCTTCTTGAGCCGGTCATGACAAAGTGGGGGCTCGTCCATACGTGAGAGGTCCGGGGATTTAACTTGTGTTTTCATTCATGTTCATTCATGCTTTGTGATTGGTAGATTTATGAATGGACTTGTCGGCTGCTGCTGAGGGAGTGACGTCAGCTTTTGTATTACTACAAGGTTTTTGTATAGTTATCTGCGCTTTGAGTAGTGAGGTTTTGGGCCTGTTGTTTCATTGAGTGAGATGTGTGGTAAATTGTTTGTGTTAAGTGGCTGGTGAGGTCATCAGTGAAACTGAAGGTAAAGTGAGTGTCGGCTGGTGTTCACATCGTAACAGAGCCATTTTCCCCTAGTGAGTTGTAGCAGCGTTGCTCCTTTGGGCTTTGCTGGGTTTGTTTTTTTTCTCTAGTGCTGCGGTGATAGCGGTCAGAGCTTGTCTCGGGAGCATGGCCGTGGTTGTGGGATGGTTGCCAGAAATTGGTCGCTTTCCCAGGCCAGCGGTCTCCAGTGCGTAAATACCCGCTGCAAAGCCGCATGAAGACTAGGGGTGAGTCAGTTTATGTACTTCCGGTTAGGCAGTTAGTTCGTGGGGATTATGCACTCCGGCTGAGGTCCTGTCGGCCGCGTGATCACAAAGCTGTCACTTGCTTTTTCCTGGTGTTGAGAGGTGTAACATTTGGGCTTTTCTCTGGTTTGTGTGCCATGGCTGAGGTGGCCGAGTTTGTTAAGGCTCCAGCGGAGGAGTTGTTGGATAAGTGCACGGAGGAGCAGCTATTGAAAATAGCAGAGCATTATGATATTGAGATCTCTGATAAACGGTTGAAGGATACTGTTAAAAGTATTCTGCGCGCTAATCTGAGTGATATGGGTATGTTGACAGGCAGTGCGCAACCTCTTGGCTTAGCCAAGGTGGAGGGTTTGGCTCCGCCGGTGGTTACGGTTAGTGGGCCTAGTAGTCTCACATTTGAGCAACAGAGGGAATTGCTGATGTTGCAGTTGGAGCATGATAAAATTATGAAAACGGCCGAGATGGACAGGCAGATGGCAGTGGACAAACTCCGCTACCAAACGGAGCAAACAAAGCTGTCTTTGGAGCAGTCCCGGCTTGAGTTGTTGAGAGGTGGAAGCTCTGTTGCTGACGCTTCGGGAGAACAGGAGAGTTCCTCTGTTCACCCCGGCGGCAGGGGTGACTGTTTTGATGTGCTTGGCAACTTGCAGCTGCTTCTGAAGTTCAATGAGAAGGATCCGGAGACATTTTTTTCTCTATTTGAATGCTTGGCTGCACCGAGAAAGTGGCCGGAGTCTGCACGCACGTTAATGATACAATGTGTTTTGACTGGGAGAGCTCAGGAGGCCTATTCATCCCTGTCCTTTGTTGACAGCCAGAGTTATTCGGTGGTGAAGTCTTGTCAGGTTATAGGGGTGAAGGGGGAACTCAGGAAGAAGGGAAAGGTGGACCCAAATGCAGTTACACACGGAAGGCAAGGATATGGAGAACAAAAGGCGAGCTTTATTTTAAAGCTGAGTCCAAAAACCAAAAGCTGACAAAATAGGGGGCAAGAGGCAAAGTAGCAACCAAAAACAGCAAGACAAAGTAGCAACAAAAAGGGCAAGACAAAGTACAAACCAATAATCAAAGTTAACTCAAAAGGCAAAATGCAAAACTCAAAGTCCAAAAAGACATATCATGGGGAACGAGGAACAGACGCATGAACTGGAGCATGGAGGAGACAGAGGCTGACACAAACAATGACCAGACAAGGTGTGAAGGGGAGACAAAGGCTAAATACACAGACACTGATGAGCAGATGAGGAACAGGCTGGGGCGCCGTAAAGGGGGGGTAAAGGAGACGGATTCTAGGGGCCCATGATTGAGGGGGGCCCAGAGAGGCCCCTAATGATGATGGAATTATATCACAGAAAATATAATGACACTAAGTTATTAACTAACATATAATCACAAATGTTTTATTTTCCATGTCCTGCTAACAATAACTTTATTAGTTTTGGAAACAACAACCCTTCCCCCCCTCTATTTACGTAAAATGGTTCAGTCCACTGGATCAGCTGCAGGTAGCACACCGGCGGTGTCACACAGCGCCACAGCGGGCAAAGCGGAGGAGACGGCAGTATGCCTCAAAAATCAGGCAGCCAAAAAAGGAAGGAAAAGAAATTAAGAGAGGAGAAGGAGTTGAAGGGTCGACAATATGTCACCCAGAATTTCCAAAAAAAAGGTGGGTTTGTTAGTTGTGGTGGAAAGTTATGGAATATTAACTTTGTCCCTGTCTGTGGTCTGTAAGCTAGCTCACTTTTCTCACCATGTTAGCTCAAGAAAACTCTGGATTTTTACATTTTACTGCTATATTAGTTAAATAATGAATCCAGTCAAACATTTATCAAGCTGTTCTTATTCAATAATAGTCGATCTCCCCTCTGTCAAAATGATGCCTCATTCTGAACAGAGTCAAGTGCACCAGCAGCTGCAGCAGCAGCAGCAGCAGCTGTCTGTCAGCCCCCAACTCCCCATCCCCCTGAACCAGCCCCAGTGCCCCCACATGAGGAAGGAGGTGAGCAGCTGTGTGTGTTGAAATAATAATAATAATAATAATAATTTGCCATCCTTTTTATATATTAAGTTCTACTTAAATGATGAGAAATCATATATGGCCATTTTGTATTCTGATGGTGTTTTTGTTTTTGCTGAGATTTTTTTTCTCTCCACTGATTATAATTGCTATTTTCTCATGGAAGAGTTTATTTCCAATTTAAGAATCAGTGTTGCAGCAAATAAATGAATCAAAATGAATTCCATTGTATTCAGAGTGCTCAATTCTTCCCCTACTGTACATGTCAACTGTCATGTTGTTCCTTTTTCACAAATATGGTAATGATAGTCAAAAATACCATTAAAATGCATAATTGTATGTAAAATAGCATAAAAAAAATTCACCGCTGTGTTGGGGGCCCTGTAAAGATTCTTTTCATGGGGCCCAAAATCCCTAGCGGCGCCCCTGGGAACAGGTGAGGAGAAAGGAGGGAGGAGGCCAGGTGTGGTAATGAGCGGGGGAGGGGCACAGAGGAGAAACATGGAGGGAACAAAACTGCAGACAGAGGGAGACCTGACCAGAGAGGAAAAACCTAAGACAGTTAAAGGACCAGAGACACAAGAGGGGCATGGAAATTCAACAAGGGAATTACACAACTTAAAGGACACATGACATGGAAAAAGAAAACATGATACACAACAAGACATGATACAAAGACATGGAACCATGAAAACAGAACAAAAATCTACCGTCATGACAAGTCTGCTGTTCTCAAGGTCTATGAGCTGGTCCCCGAAGCTTACCGTCAACGGTTTCGGACGTGGCGGAAAGCTGAGAAGCAGACGCACCTGGAGTTTGCCCGCGACCTGCCGGTTCATTTTACGCGTTGGTGCGCTGCACTGGCGGTGGAGTATTTTGAAGATTTATGTAATCCGATAGTGTTAGAGCAATTTAAGAGCTCTATTCCTGATAATATTGCAACCCACATCGGTGATTAAAAGGTGAAGACTGCCATGGAAGCGGCTGCGCTGGTAGATGATTATGTCCTGACGCACAGGCGTGCGTTTGGAGAGGGGCGCGCTCGCAGCTCTGGTTCTGTTGAGAGTGCTGGGGTTCAGACCCGGCTGCAGAAAAAAATTTAAGGGGGGGCATTACATTTTTTCAGGGGAGCAAACTTCTTCAACCTACATTTTATTTGCTTCAGGCTGAACAATGGCTCTGTGACCACTCCTACAGTGTGGAGAAATAATTTTCCTCTTACTAAAAGGGGCAGTTCATCCCAAAATCTAAAAAACAAACAAACACAATAGTGTAGTGCTGTGTCCATTTATTCAACTCAAGTATTTATTCAAGACCAGCAACAAGGGTTGTGGCATGCAGATAGCACCATACAGCTTCACTTCTACTGGAAGCAGAAGCACTGATGTCAACCTGAACACTGAAGCAAACATTCATACTGGGAGAGGTAGCTACAGCAGCTAGGGAGCACAAGGAGCAGAACAAAGCAGCGTTACCCTTCTGCCTACAAGTAACCTAAGTTAACACCTAATCTGTGTGTGTGTTTGTGTGAGAGGGAGAGAGAGACATAAAGGTTTAACCACTTTAGTAGAGCGGCAGGCGGCGTCTGTGGACTGTGTGAAACCTTCTTAAAACAATGTCCTTCCACTCATTCCTAAATTTTCGAGTCAAGTCCTTCTCAAATGCTAACTGGATGAGGTTGGCCTTGTGTTGATGAAGCATGGTTTGGCGATGTTCTGTGAAGACATTTTTAAGAGTGGAAAATGAATTTTCACAGGACGTGGTGCTTGCTCCGAAAGTCAGGCCATGTTTAAATGCTGTCAAGACGGTCGGCATTGCTTCCAACGGACTCTGGAACTGTTTCAAAATCTGTGAGTATGGAGAAATAAGGTTGAAATCAACATCATTACAATCATAATGATTCCCCAGATAACAATATAATGCAACATCATGTTGAACAATGGTAACACTTTGCAATAGGGTACACAAAATTACAGTAGTTTGAACAAATAAATTCTCATCTCATTGAACCAAATCATGTTAGGTGTGATGTGTGATCTGTTTGACTGCTTGATGAAGCCCTGATGCTGAAAAATATCAGTTTGTTTTAAAGGTCACCAAATGACCATGCCATGACAATATAGGCTATTTAATAATTCTAAAGGAGCCTTGTAGCTTTTTAAGATACAATGAAAAAAATACTGAACTTTTGCCTAGCCTTAATCACCTGTTTCATTGTCCACTTCTCCCCATCCGGTGGAGAAGACTCTTGCATTTGTGTCCTGAGGAAGTTGTGGGCCACTTCGAATTCAGAGTCCAGAGCAGGTGTCTTGGTGAGGTCAAGTAAAGGCTTCAACTTGCTGACATCCAAGAATGTGGCTTGCACAGGATCCAGGGCATTTAGTGCCTCCATCAGTTCACAGTTATTTTTCCCGAAGCGATTTTTCATTTCCCCACATACTGAGTCAATGCAACTATAATAAATCCTGCGTAGTTCTGTTTCATCACTACAATCTACATGTGTGCTGATTTCCTCAACGATGTAGTCAGCAAAGGCAGTGTTTTGTGAGCGTGTTCTTTTTGATGGCCTTCTTGTGACACTGACACAATGCACTAGGATTGCCTGGAATTCAGTCTCAGTGCAGAGAGTCTCAAGACAGGTGCATGCACTGCGGATGAGCTGCAAACCTTGAAGAAAATAAAAAAAACCCTTATTGTTATTATACAGAATATAACACAACCTAAAGTGCAGCACTGCATGAAAAGACACAGGGAAATGAAACAAAACAAACAAATCCAGTTATAAGTTCTAAATTATTGTGTAACATACATCAAAACAATTGTTCCTGTGGGGATGCGCACAACAATTTAAAGGGATTAATTTTTTAGAAGATAATAAGTGATCAATTAACAGAATTAACTGAGTGATTTTAAAGATTATTTAAAATTGATTGAATTTTAAGAGACTTCTTAAATGGAGTTTATTGTAAATCCTTTAAAAATTGGTTAATGAATTTATCTCAAACTGCTTCTACTGAACCAGAAATAGAGCTGAAGCTATGCGTTTTATTTTTACTCTTTTTTGTTGTTTTCATTCATCTCTTTTTAACATGTTTTATGTTCATTGTGAAGCACCTAGTGGATGTAACTCTTTGTTTTAAAGAGCTGCATTTCTGCATGGAAGGATCTTTACAAATACTTTATTATTATTATTACTATTTTGCTCAGAAGTAGGTATACTTTTTTCACCATCTATATCAATAATATCACCTGTAAGCAGATCCATGTCTTCAGACTGCAACATCTTGTTTGGGGGATATGCAAGGATCTTATGCACCATCTCAGCAATGAACTTAAAGCTGGGCTCAGACATGCTCTGCCACAATCCTGTTGCTTCAATGTGCAGATCTGCTCCAAATGCCCGGTTGCAGGTGATCTCTCTGAGCAGCGTGGATAGGTCATCAAATGATTACAGAATGACTGAGACTGTAGAATAGAGAAAATAAATCTTTATATCTTCAGGTGGGGGAGTCATTCACACAATACAGCATTATCATTATCGGCTTAATCAGTCCAAATTAACATACCTGTAGCAGAATGTCCAGTCCAGCGTTGGTCCAATAGGCGCTTGAGTGTCGCTCCTTTGTAGAGAATGGCAACAGTTGGTTTTCTGCAGAACTTGTACAGCATGTTACACACACTGAAAAAGTCCATCACGGCCTTTTCAACTGCTAGGGCATGGATGACCACAAAATGCAGCTGATGATTATAACAGCGGACATATGGTATCTCTCTGTCCAGTTTTTGCTGCAGTAGTTTCTGTACCCCTCCGTGTTTACCCGACATGAGCGAGGCCCCATCATACACCTGGCTGATGATCTTCTCAGGGCTCAGGCCAGCTGTGGTCAGTTCTCCCAAGATGGTGTCAGTCAATGTAACTGCATCTCCCTGGTCAGCAGTGGCTATTGTTAGGAGGCGCTCAGTTGGTTCACACAGTTCGTTCAGAAAGCGGAGAACTATGGATATATTCTCTCTCCCTGTTGGGTCTCTGGTTCCGTCCACTTTTAACGTGTAGAATGATTCACCAACTTCTTTCACAATGTGCTCTCTTACTAAAGCACTCATCACATCTATTAAGTTATTTTGAATGTCATGACTTGTGTACGTTGCATTGCGAGGAATAGTTTTTGCTATCTTTGCTAATTCAGCATCTTTCCTTAGTGCAAACTCAAAAAGAGACAAAAATAGCCCACATCCATCCTCATTCATAGCACTGTATGCGTCGTGGTCACCTCTAAAGGGCAGTTGGTTCACAGCAAGGAACTCCAGAACATCAATAATTGCAGACAGATAATATCTGTTGCGCTGCAGTTGATCAGTGTTAATTAGTGTTGAGATTTCCTTACTTTTGTGAATCCTTCTTTCCTTGTCCCTCCACATGGCCTCACAAGTCAGGTGCTCTTTGGATGCAGCATGCTTGTTTAGTCCCTTTCCATTTTCCATTGCATGCTTCCAGTTGTGGAAACCAGTTACACTGAAAGTTTGATCATTGTGTCTGGGTCCCTGAAACATTCTGCATGGGTAGCAGTATGCAGCATCTGCTTGAACTGAGTACTCCAGCCAGGGAAAGCTTCCAAACCAGGAACTGCAGAATGACCTTTTTTTCCCAGAGAAAAGGCGCGAAGGAAAGCTCTGCATGAGTGGTCTTTGGGGCTCTTCTGTGCCCAGGTCAGTAGGCTGCAATGGCCTGTTGCTGTTCTCCGCAGCTGTAATGTTACTGTGAACCTCTGTGTTGTTGTTGTTGTTGTCGACGACTTCGTCACTCACGTTTTTTCCATGCAGATGAGTTACACTGCTCGGTGCTGCTCCTTGTGCTCCCTAGCTGCTGTAGCTACCTCTCCTAGCATGAATGTTTACTCCAGTGTTACTGTTGACTTCAGTGCTTAAGTTGCCAGTAGAAGTGAATATCACTGCTTCCTGCTCGCTCCCGTTCGCGTCGTCACTTCTTGTGCGCATATTTTTTGAGAAAAAAATACGGATGTCCATACCGAACACCACCGCTAACTCGCGAATCTGCGACCATGAACGTCAAGTACTAACAGCTACCCTCTCATGAGTATGACTCAGTGACCCGCCTCCACACCACCTGTAATTGGCCAGAACGTTGCCTTTGTTCGTTGTTTGGATTGGTTGAATTGTATGATCGACAAACCGAGACAGGAATAATAGAGCATTGGCCACTCCGAGGTAAAAAACAAAACCCAAATAAAATAAACAGCTTCCAGCCCAGGGTGGGCACAGCTGACTCTGTGGGCGGGCACGGCCCTGCAATGCCCGCCCATGCCGCCGGGACTGCTGGGGTGGGTGATGTGTATCCTCCTGTTTATTCGGCTAGAGCTGATGTGAGGTTTCGTGGCGTGAGAGTTGCCGAGAAGATTTGTAACTTCTGCCATAAGAAAGGTCACCTGAAAGCTGATTGTTATTTTTTGAAAGCTAAAGCTAAGTAGCCCGTGAGAAGGGTGCGTGTTTAGTGGTGTCGGCGCCGAGATGCATGGCATTCATTTGAGTAACGGGGTGTTGCAGCGAGAAGTTGCAGCTGGTGAGCTGGATGCTTTCTTACCTTTTGTGTCTAGTGGATTTGTCTCTTTGGTGGGAAGTGAGGAGAAGGTGCCAGTTAAAATCCTGCGTGACACGGCTGCGTTTGACTCCTTTATCCAGGCTTCGGTGTTGCTTTTTTCAGAAAAGACTGATATTGGGCTCACTGTTCCTGTGCTGGGGGTAGGTATGCGGGTTTTGCAAGTCCCACTGCATAACACTCAGTTGTTCTCGGACCTTGTTCAGGGTCAGGTGGCGGTTGACTTGCGTCCAGCACTGCCGATTGGGGGCATTACGCTCATTTTGGGTAATGGCGTGGCGGGGTCCTGTGTTTGGGCTGATGGTTCACTGCCGCCCCTTGTTGTTTCCTCTGTCCCCTTGGTCAGTACACATCCGAAACGAATGTGAAGTGAAGGTTTTCACAGCCTGCACAGTGACGCGCGCCATGGCTGATGCTGCTGTTCACGTCCACACATCTAAAGGTGCGAGAAATGACGCGTCGGAGCTGGTTGCATTTTCCATGTCAGATGTTCCTCTCTCAGTTTTGTTGGAGGACCTGAAGACTGAACAGCGAGCTGACCCTTCTTTAGCAGCTCTTTTTGAGCAGGTGCTTCTGCCAGAAGACGTGAGCGAGAGCTCTCGGGGTTATGTTGTTGACAATGATATTCTTTTGAGAAAATGGGTTCCCCACTGTAACGATTTTGTTGCCGACCCGGTCTTCCAGTTCGTGGTGCTATTTAAGTTTCGGGATGCTGTGCTGAGGTTGGCACATGATGATGCTGGCCATTGAGGGATCAGGAAAACTTATGACCAGGTCTTGCAACATTTTTTTTGGCCGCGTCTGGAGCAGGAAGTTGCTGGGTACATCAAGACCTGTCATACGTGCCAACTTACAGGTAAACCTAACCAGGGAATAGCGCCCGCGCCCTTGTTCCCTATTCCAGCTGTCAGTCAGCCTTTCGAACACTTCATCATTGATTGTGTGGGGCTGTTGCCTCCTTCCCGGTCTGGTGCTGTGCACCTCCTCACTGTAATGTGTCAGACTACGCGCTATCCCGCTGCATACCCATTACGCACGATAACGGCGCGGTCTGTTGTGCACGCTCAGCCAGTTTATTTCGGTTTTTGGGATTCCGAAAGTTATTCAGTCTGATCAGGGGTCGAATTTCTCATCCCATTTGTTTGACCAAGTCTTGAAGCAGTTGCACGTTAAAGATAACAAAGCGTCTGCGTACCATGCACAGAGCCAGGGGGCCCTCGAACGGTTCCATCAGACGCTGAAATCGCTGCTGCGTTCATACTGCACCGAGATGGAGGGAGATTGGGAAGAGGGTCTGCCCTGGCTGTTGCTTGCTGCTCAGGGGTTACACAGGAAAGTACCGGTTTCAGCCCACTGGCTCTGCTTTGTGAACAGTGGAAAGAAACGGAGATTCCAAAAAACTTGATCGACTATGTGAACGGGTTTCGCCACCGACTGTATGCAGCTGGCATGCTGGCCAATCAAAAATTGTCGTCTGCACAGTGCAAAATGAAGAGAGTGTTTGACCGGCGTGCTGAGCGTCGGGTGTTCAGTGTGGGGGACTGGGTTTTAGCTTTGCTGCCAATAGTCACTTCTCCTTTGCAAGCTAAGTTCTTACGGCCCTATGAGGTGGGGAAACAGGTGTCTGAGCTGAACTAGATAATTTCCACCCCTGAGCGCAGGAAAAAAGACTCGGATGTGTCATGTGAATCTGTGAAGCCTTATTATGCTCGTGTTTCCCCTGACTCTCATACCGCGGAGGCTCCGGTCTCGCCGGAGGGCACGCGGCCGGTTTGTTCAGCAGGTAGGGTGTCCACTGTCCATGCCCCTCAGATTGTGGCAGCTGAGGTGGAGGATGGGTTGTCAGTTTTGGAGTCCTTGTGTAATTTACATGTGTTGTGTCCAAACAGGCAGATTTATTAGAGGTGATTGAGTTGTATCCTTGTTTGTTCGGTGACACTAACCCTGAAATACAGTACATGTTGGATCATGCTATTGCTGAGCCCTCCTCATCAAGTTGGGCCTCGCCTTGTATTCTGGTGCTCAAGCCAGATAACACATTCAGGTTCTGTACCGACTTTCAAAAAGTGAATGCTGTCACCCGGCCGACTACTTTCCGCTTCCGCATATGGAAGATTGCATCAATCTGGTAGGACAGGCAACATTTGTCAGTAAATTTGGTTTATTAAAAGGTTACTGGCAGGTCCCTTTATCTCAGCAGGCACGTGACATTTCACCGTTCATTCAAACGGTCTGTTTTCTTACCAAGTCATGCCTTTTGGGTTGTGGAATGCTCCTGCAACCTTTCAGAGGTTGATGACTAAAGTTTTGGGTGACGTGGAAGGGTATGCTGTATATTTAGATGACGTGGTCATGTTCTCTGACACCTGGTCTCAACATCTGGAGCTCATCCGGGCCCTGTTCAGCCGCTTGGCCGAGGCGCGACTCACCGTCAACCTTGCCAAGTGTGAGTTCGCGAGGGCAACAGTGACTTATCTAGGTCAGGTGGTTGGGCAGGGTACTGTCCGTCCTCTGAAGGAAAAAGTCCAGGCAGTCGCATGTTATCCTGTACCGTTTACAAAGAAAGAGTTAATGCGTTTTCTCGGTTTAGTGGGCTACTATAGGAGCTTCTGTAGGAACTTCTCTGAAGTAGTTGAGCCCCTTACGGATTTGTTAAGGCAAAAGTAACCTTTGTCTGGTCCCCTGTGTGTCAGCAGGCTTTTGAACGAGTAAAGATGCTAATGTGTGATGCCCCGGTTCTTGCAGCCCCACGGTTCGATTGCCTGTTCTCCCTGCAGGTGGACGCCAGCCACGTGGGGGCAGGAGCTGTTCTCCTGCAGGAGGATGACTTTGGTGTTGCAAAGCCTCTGAGCTTCTTTTCTAAGAAGTTCAATTCCTATCAGCTCAATTACTCAACAATAGAGAAGGAAGCACTGGCCTTGGTGTGGGCTTTAAAACACTTTGATGTATATTTGGGTTCTGGTGTTGTGCCTGTGGTGGTCTACACCGACCACAATCCCTTGACCTTTCTCAGCTCTCTAAAAGGTCCCAACCAGAGATTAATCCAGTGGTCTCTGTTATTACAGTCGTACTGGTTAGACATCCGGCACATTAAAGGTTCTGACAATGTGGTTGCAGATGCATTGTCCAGAGCACCTTGTCAGTAACATTTTCAGTGTTTAACTTAAGCTGCTGAGGCGTGTTTGCCTCTTGTTGTCCCTGTCTCTCCTTTCCTCTTTTAAATTGCTTCCTTGGTACCAGGTTGCTCAGGGGGAGGGCATGGTGATGGTGAGGAGCACCAGAGGTGAATAGCAGGCAGCAGGTAAAACAAAACATAGTTCACTGGTTAAGAGAGTTATGTATGATATGTATAGTTATATGGAATGATTTATGATTGTAAATGTATGGCACTATTAGCCAAGGTGGTGAAAAATGGGTATTGGTGTGGGTTTTGTTATTGCATTACTTTGTGGCTCTGAGGTCCGGCCACCTTCTTATGGAGGGGGGTGTGACGGCCCCCTGCTGTTTTATGGCCTGCTTTGTGTGTCCCTTCCTTCCTGTCTGCAGGTATCTCAGTGGGCGGGGCTTGAAACCAGGACCTGGTTTTCCTCCGGCGCCATTGTATTGTTTTGTTGGCTGCGGCCTGGTTTTTGCACTTTACAACGCTCCGCACTCATCACTCACATGCACCCATCGGCAGACACACTGATAACCAAGGGAGTAGGTTTGATTTTGAGATTGGTGGGGACACAAAAGTGCTCCAAGGCAGCACTCCTGAAAGTTGACGTTTTTTTACATTAGCAATCATAATTTCACGTCATGCAGATGTTATAGGTTACAGCAACTAATGAAAGACAAGGAGGCAACTTCGAAGAGTTCTCATCTTTACTCTTTAGTGCAGGGCTGTAGGGCTGTAGTGCAACTGTGCATCATACTGTCAATTAACATAGCCTACTGTCATTGCATTGCTATTCAGATCATCATCACACTAACATTTGTCACAGTGCTGAATCTCATGACTAACATATCCATAATAAATTTTAACCTCACCTGTGAATTTCCAGCCTCTCTTTCAGCTTCTCCTCCTACATCTCCTCCAGCTTCTCCTTCTCTACCTCCTCCTGCCTCTCTTCCTCTACCTTCTCTGGCCTCTCCTCCTCTATCTCCTCCAGCTTCTCCTTCTCTACCTCCTCCTGCTTCTCCTTCTCTACCTCCTTCAGCCTCTCTTCCTCTACCTTCTCTGGCCTCTCTTCCTCCATCTCCTCCAGCCTCTCTGCTGTCTGTCACCTTACAAAAATATGTTGATGCATGACATATGAACAGATACATTAGGGATACAATGATCATAGAGCTTGATGGTACAGTTATTGCCTGGGCAAAAAGGCTTTTACTAAATATTAATATCACTTAATATTAATTAATTAGGGGGCCAAGCCCGAGGGGCCGAGGGAACGCGTATGCAAGCGTACACATTTCCTAGGACCAGCGGTGCTAGGAACCCTATTGTAATTGTAAAGATTTTTTTTTTTTTTTCTCCAGCTAAAAGTGGTGCTGCAGGCTAAACTGTGCAAAGGAGGGCGGTGAAATTTGGAGGGTTGGTCCAGACTCCTGCAACTATCTCAGACACAAAAAACTACATATATCCGCCTGCAGGGGGCGCTATAACCTAGGCCAACACGTTTTTGCCTATAACTCCCAAACCGTATGTCGCACATTCAAAAACCTTGTATCCCCAGATTCCCTGAATGGAGCTGAATCACTTTGCGATTGGCCACGCCCACTTTCGGTTAGAAAGTTTTTTCACAAAATTGCAAAACCTGGAAAACCTACTTTCTGTAAAAAATTCTGTAGCTAGCTGTAAACATGCAAACTGTTTGATATCTCGGTCAAACTAAATGCTATTAACACCAAATTTGAGATCCTTTGAGATCCATATCTTGAAGGTGGTCATGACTGGTCAATGTGGGCGTGGCTTATTACAAGATAAACAACAAACATTAATTTCAGCCAAAATATTATGCTGAGAGCTTTGACATTTATATGGTACATATAGAATAGGACGCAGTTCTTCCATACCAAAAATTGCACATGTACTCCAGTAGGTGGCGCTATAATGGATGCAAACGCGTTTTTGCCTGTAACTTCCACATTTTAAATAACACATTCGCAAACCTTATATCCATATGTTCCCTGAATAGAGCTCGATTTTCTGACACAGGACACGCCCACTTCTGCTGCACATTACCTTCACTAAAGCGCCACATATGCAAAACCTACTTTTTTGAACTCCTCCTTGGGATTTTGTCCCATCTGCGTGAAACTTGGCACGTACACTCTTCAGCTGGACCTGATCTAAACTTATCAAAAGAATTTTGCTCAGTCAAAAAATGTGCAAATTATTAACAAACAAATTTCTGTAGCTAGCTATAAAGATGGAAACTGTTTGATATCTCGGTCAAACTAAATGCTATTAACACCAAATTTGAGTTCCTTGGTTGTCGTGACACTGGGAAGGGATGAGCTTTGGCTAATTTTGGCCACTAGGGGGCGCTAAAAAGATGGGAAGTTTATATCTCTTGAACGGCTACACCCATTTTTACGAAATTTGGTTGGTATGATGTAGGGCCAATCCTGAGGGCATATCTTGAAGGTGGTCATTACTGGTCAATGTGGGCATAGCTTATTACAACAAATCCAAATCGGCATACATTCAGCCTTTTGCACTTCCAGTGCACTTCCCATTACAGCAAATACCACGGCTCAGACGTTGGCCTGTGTCCTCACTTTTGCCCCTAGCCCGTCATCCTTTGGGGCCAACTTCCGTGGGCTCTGCGGTGCGCGGGGTCCGAGTTGCGCGGAGGGGCTTGGCCCCCGTTCATAACTGCTTGCAGTTCTAGTTATATTTTATAATTATAAAATCACATGATCATCTAGAATGTGAGGTTTTATTGTATTTCCACCACAAAGTTTCTTCATTTGTGTTTTTAAACCATTGCTCACTTCTACACAAATACATGAAAATAAGAATTAAAAATAACTTTTAAAAAGTGTATCTCTTTGGCATTAAATATTCTCTTTTATTCAATATCTGTATTGTTGAGCCTCTACCTATACACCCTTGAAGTAACTTACACTTTGGCTCCTAAAGAAGTCTCTTATATCCAGTTTTCTTTTCTTTGACATCCTTCAAATCCTATACAGCACACACGCACGCACACACGTACACGCATGCGAACAGACACAAACACAAATGTAAATGACACAACTGATATTAAAATCCGTCTAGCTGACGTGACCCAGGAAGAACAAATGCCGAACATGTTGACAACTTACACTCGCAGTTGCGGATAACATGCACTGCCTCTCGTCCGGTCCAACTAGCAGGTTGCATGTAGCTTTTACAAGCAGGAGGAGTGACAGCGGGGACAGCCAATCACATGTAAGTTAGCAAGAAACTGGCAGCCGATCAGGGAGCAATATTTAGGTTAGAGGCGGGACTTCTAGAGGCAGAGACCGACATTTAACCCTTTGTGTGCCATAATCATTGACTAAACACTACGGACAGCGGTTGTATTGATAGTGACTACACAGTAACAGCTGAATATTGGTAGGGATGTGTCCCTAGCATCCCTACCCAATTCTACGCCCTTGCTGATAACCACACGTTCACACCTCATGTCATTATTATGATTTGTGCACTTTATTTTCATTGATTTTCACTTAATGGGAATTTAAAGAGAAGCTATATCTTGATTCTGTAGGAATCCATGCAATTTCACAGAATATTCCTTTACATGTGAATTCAAATGGTCAGTGTTGTCCTCAAAACTTCTAAATGTGCGAATTTTGTGGGAAATACAAATTCACCACCAACAGACATCGATTACTGTACACAAGCGGCGGCAGCAGATGCAGTAATCCCATGCATTTTCTTGATAAAAATGCAAATATTTGTAGTTGCATTAAATATTCAGACAGCTCACAGCTAGCTGTCAGTCTGATTCTGCATAACTTAAAGCCTTAATATGTTTTAAACAAAAAATACATCCCCTGTACAGCTATCATGATTCTAGAAATAAGCTATAGAGACAAAATCATTTTTATACCAAGCTGTAAACATTTCTGCTGTAAAATTGAGCATTTTGACATGGAGTCTTGTGGGGATTTACTCACTTTTGAAGTGGCTTTTTGAAGAACTGTAGTTTTTGGTCAGCTTCTATCAACATGCACTTGACTGAAGCTATAGCTAGTATATAAAATGATCAAATATTAAACAAAAAAATAACAACTGGCTCAAATATAGCATACCCTTTTCCTTAATTTAGCAGAAAGTGGCATTATGTTTTTATCTTACAACATTAAATGAATCACATGGAAACTAAGATGAAATAACCAGAGACACAATGTCTTGAAATTGTAGCAGTATAATGCTTTTGTATCTGGGTCATTAATTGAGCACCAATGGTAGTCACTCACTGCGGAGTATAAATGCGGCAGCTCTCCTTGGCGCTTTCTCTTTGCGCTCAATCTGACTTGTCACTTCCGGTCCAGAAGTTTTGGTTCTCGGCAGGTAAGACTGTACGCTGCTAGTCGTTTCCACGTTGCCAGGTGTTGATCCCTTTCTTGGTTCTTATGGCGCATGTATGTTGCGCTGCAGAGCGGCTGAGCTGACGTGCCCTGCTTGGTGTGCGCTGGTCCCATTGGGTTGCGGTGGTAAGTGTCCTCTCTGTCTGCACGATCTTGGTCGATACCGTTAAAGCTAACGCTAGCATGGTTGCAGGTAAATGCCGGTAGCCGCGTGGGTCTCTCCCTCTCTTTACACCTTGCAGTGATGTTGCTAGGTACGCGTCCTGCATCCCTGATGCATTAAAATCTGAAAGGACGCACTAAACTCACTATCCGTGCGTCCCGGGGACGCACCTCATTTTTCCTATGAAAAACGATACATTGTGAACATTAAACAACTCTCGTTAATCACAGTAACTGGCAAAAGAAACCTTGTTGTTAGCAGACCGGACAAGCGCTGTTTCAACCCTCTGCGCATCTACTCGGCGCAGACGTGATCCCCTGTACAAAGTATCGCGACATGCTAATTTAGCCGCTACCAAAACAACAAGCCCGTTACCGCTGATGCCGTTTCAACAATTAAAAATACGAACTTCATAGTAAATAAAGCCGCGTTTCCACTGCTCGATGCTGTGCTCATTCATGTCGATTATGTTTTAACGTTTAGGGGACGTTCTATAATGAAAAAAATAAAACATAATCCGGTGGTGGTGATGAAAACTACATTGAATGGCAGCCGCCATTTTGTTATGCCCACACGGCGTCTGCGCATACATCACGCTTCAAACGAGATCCCATTTTTTCTCGAGTAAGCAGAAAAAGGAGAACGCAAAAATGCCACCAAAGAAAAAGATAAAACCTATTGCAGGTCAGCAGACTATTGCAGCTGTATGCACTCCTCCCTGACTCTGATCAGCCTAGAGAGAGTACCTCAACATTGCCTGTACCTACTTCTGCCTCCTCCTCTACTGAGCCTGATGAGCCCACTGCAAAAGAAGTGCCTCAACCTTCTGCATCTTCCTCCCAAAAAAAGCTAACTTTTCTCAAGCAGTGGCTCACCACATACAAATGGCTTCGCTTTTTAGATGACAATTTCATGTATTGTGACATTTGCACTATTTATAACAAAACAGGCACATCTATGCACAAATCAAACAAATGCACCAACTATCAGCACTCCACCATCACTCGCCATGTTGTAAGCAAAGAACATCAGTCCTGCCTCAGTATTCCTGCTCTACAAAAAGACTTGGAACAAAGTCAGATGAAGGTGGACAGTCAGCAGGACAAAGCAGCGCTGGTGCTGTTAAAACCACTCACTGGATGGCCCAGGAGGGGGTCCCCCTGTCCAAGTTTGAGTCATTACACAACCTTCTGGCAGAGGTTGGTGTCCCAGATCTCAAACCTCTGCAGCAAAAAGCTGTTTCTTACAGTTCACGATACACAGCCACAGAACTGCTGTCCAGTATAGCAGACACTGTGAATGTGCACTGTGTTGCCCACTCCCTGGCCTTGTGCACATCTCAAGCAGCAGAGGCAATACCAGATCTCAAAGAGTATCAGCAGATACTAACTGATCTGTTCTATTACTTCCGTGCTAGTCCCAAACGAGCAGCCAAAATAAGAGAAATACAAAAACTTCTGGAAGACTCAGTGCTCACCTACAAGGAGCTGCATTTCATTCGATGGCTATCTTACTACAGTGCTCTTCAAACTGTGCACAGGACAATTGACAGCTTGCTGACATACTTCACTGAAGTGACCCAGGATATCAGCCAGCGACATCCAGGGCAACATGTATAGGGGTGGGCATCAAATCACAAAAGCCACATTTAATCTGGTTAATTTGCGCATCAGCTTTATTGACAGCTTGATAAGCAACATGCACTCCAGGTTTCCAAACACCTCGCTGTTGTGTGCGTTTGGTGTGATGAGTCTTCGTCCCATCTGCTTCATGAGTGAAGAAGAGTTGAAGGCCTATGGAGAGGAGGAGTTAGAACTGCTTATTGCCCACTATGGGCATGAGCAAACACACAAATGGAAAGAGGGCGCCGAGGACCACCAGATGACTACCCAGCCCCTCATCAACGCTGAACAAACTCGAGAGGAGTGGGTCCTGGTGAAGAAAGTTGTCAAAGCACAGCACTACCCCAGAGACAGCATGTGGAAGCTTTGAGCATTGGTGACAAAATATCACCTGCAAGATTTCCCCAACCTCACCATCCTTGCCACCACCCTAGCTGTGCATACAGCTGGCTGCGAACGAGGATTCTCTGCTCAGAACCTCATCCTCACCCCTCACAGGAACAGGCTGTCATCAGATCATCAAGAGCAGCTTCTCAAGGTCAGCCTGGCGCCCAAAAGGTCAGAGTTCCCTTTTGAAGAGGCACTGGCCAAATGGAGACAGGTCAAGCAGAGAAGGCTGTACAAATGACATATGCTCTAGATTTGATTCACATTAAGCTGCTTACTATACACCAAAAACATATCTGCATCATTTCATTTTTCTAGAAAGACTTTCCACTGTGTTAGTTATGTTTCATTTTTGTGCTAATGCAGTAGCTAAATACACTAAAAGTTTCACAGTGATTGACTCAGTTCATTTGATTTAGTTGATGTTCAGATGAGAAGATTGTGGTGACAATTCATTTATTGACTCTGTCACGGTGATGAGAATGTTTTGTTCATTTGTTAAAATCAGCATTTTTATTGAAATTTTATTTTGGTACTACAGACCATAGAGACACCATTTTGTTTTGATTTGAATTTTAGTAATTTATTTTGGTGCTATTTATGTTGCTACAAAAATGCTGTTTGATCATATGTCGTGCCACTGTGACACTTGTTTTGCAATAAACTTTTCAGATTTGGAATTTTATTTGTTTAATTTCAGATACATTTTGAACATACATGAATATATCCGTTTATTATAACCATATCATACCACCATCAAAGGAGTCTAACACTCAATAAAATTTAAGAAATAGAATAATATAAGAAAGAAATACATTGTTTTAACTGGGGAGTCGGGACCCATTGAATTTCCCAGGGACTCACTCAACTCACGACCTGTGGGTCCCGGGGACTCACTACATTGAAAACCTATCAAGATCACTGCCTTGTGTGTGTATCCGATCCGGCCAAAAGGTATGTTGTGGTTTTACTGCGGCATTTAAAACCGGTGTGGTAGGCTCATTTTAATCGTGTTAATTTTGCACCTATTAGGTGAGATACAGCCATTGAGCCGAACGATCTGTGTGACAAGAGAAACGTCACGATCAGCTGACCGCTGCTGTGTTTAGTTTCACTTTGACACCTTAACTTGGTTTATTTTGTTCTGTTTATTTATTTGTTTTCTTTACCCCACCTGTCTTGACTTTTGACATTCTTTTGGTAATTTGATTTAATTAACTAGTATAATTAATTTGTTTAGGGCAGGTGGTGTTTAGTTTTTTTGCATACAATTTTGCTATTTCTTTTCTTTATAGTCATTTTCATTTTATACTAGTTTTGTTTCACTGTGTGTGACTATTCTCATTGTTCCTTTTCTTTGCAGAGGCCGGTGATGCTGGTGACCTGGGTGGCGGTGTCCCTTCCCTCCCTGTGTGCTGTGCTCCCCTGGGATTTTGGTTAATAACAAAGTGTGTGTGAGTGTGTGCTTGTCATGTGTGTGCTTGTCATATTATTTTAATATTTAATAATAAAGTGTACACTGTACTTAAACTGGGAACCACGTCTCATGCCTGATAGTGACGTACTTGCGTCACAGAATCAAATCTTTGGGTGAAAGTCCCAAGCTGGCGTTGTTTGCAGTCAGTAGGCTACAAGTGGGATCCCATCAGCCCTACTACCGTCCTGAACACAGGCAATCTGACATTACTGTGTCTGGTGTCCTCCCTACGCTCGCCACAAAATGATGAGATGCAATATCACATATTTTTGATGAAACATTCATATCACACTGAATACCATGCTTATTCTTCCAAAGATAGCCTAGATACACCTGCAACTGAGCAGATTGAAAGTCCACATTAGGTTCCTTGCAGGCTTGATGATTGTAGTTTTGAACACTGAACACGTGAAAGTGTTTGGAATTGTGAACATTTAAATTCAAATTGTTTTCATTGTGAGAGAAGGCATGCAGTGTGTTTCTCGAAAGGGTTACAACGGTAACATGTTATCAAACTATCAAAAATTCAGAACTTGAACTAAAACTGGTAGTACCGTAAGTATTCTATTTTAAATCCAAAAAATTAATATTAATAACTCATTGTTGACAGGACCAGATACTCTCCTCTGGTGTTGAGTTTTTTTTTTCTTCAATTCTTAAGACTTCATACAGAAACAGAGCTGGTGGTCATTTATTTGGTTTTGACTGATGAAAAAAAGCTTTTTTACCCTGAATGTCTGCTCGACTTCTAAAAAAAACAAAAGAGGCTCGAACACTTCAGAACATCAAAATAAAAGCCAGTATTGTAATGGAGTCCTAAGAATCATAAGCCTATAAATTAAATCAGTAGAATACACTGTGGCAGAAGATACAGTATGTTATCTGTGTAAACAGTGAGGCTGGCAACATGCATGAAATACAGCTGCCTCCACAGACTGCCACAAACGTTTATTGATGAAAACATAATCATGGATTGTGCTCTCCCTCTGTGGCTCAGCTTTAGCACACAAAGACCATAAGAGTAATTATTATTTCAGGAGAACAAATATTACCCCTTGGGCACCAATTATTTTCATGCATTGGCTCCTTCAGTGTCTGACTAGATTCTGTTCAATGGTAGAAAAAATGTTTTGCTTCCACGCTGTGTGTGAAACTTAAGGAACTACATGATGTATAATGAGGCATAATGGATATACTCACTGTATCTGATTTCAAACTTAAACACATGAAGCAAGTTTGTCTGGTCTTGAGTTTGGAAGGCTAAAATCCAAATCCAAAAGCAAGGCTAAATTGGTCTGTCTCTAAATGCTCTCTGAAATGTTACAATGCCGGTATCTAATGTGAAAACCTTTTGCATCTGCATGTGTAGTGTCAGGTATTTTATTACCTAATTTAATAAATTATTGGTGCAAATGACATTAGTGTGTGTGTGTGTGTGTGTGTGTGTGTGTGTGTGTGTGTGTGTGTGTGTGTGTGTGTGTGTGTGTGTGTGTATGTGTGTGTGCGTGTGCGTGATGCCAGATGAGGGAGGATGGTTAGTTGCTTGCAAAGAACTTGAGTCTGTTTAAAGCATAGTTCAACTAACATCAACTTAGCCATTTAGCTAAGAAAACTACCAATAACCCAACCACACCTAGATCAAGCACATGTGGATTACATTATATTAAACAGTCCTGTGCTTAGACATGCATTATCTATCCTTGTGAATTGCCGTCTAGGCCAAGTTTAACATTACCAGCCTTTAAAGAAAAAGTGCTGGTGGTTCCTTGGCTGATGAACCAAGTAGGAGAATGTTTTAATCCCAATGCTGAACAGTGCTGTTCTTGATGTGCTATGTTACAGTTAGAGTTCTCAATGGGCCTGAAAAATAAAACCCGGCCCGCGGGTTTTTAAGCCCAAACCCGACGTAGCCCGACACACCAGCATAAATTGTCTGCCCGAACCCAGCCCGAACCCGACCCCCCGCGTGCCTGCATTGGTTTCCTCATACACTTGTGATCATGATCAGACAGACAGCAGACGGAAAGGTGACGTGAGCCAGGACACAGGTGCTGCGTCAACGTCAGCAGCAGCATCTGCTCCCGCTGCAAAGAAGACACCACGCTTCGATCAGTGGGAAAATATATTCGGAGAGACAGAAACAGACGATTTCCCCACTCCTCAAAAAGCAAAGGTGAATTCGCCTGTGGCAAGTTTACTTTTAGCCAATTCCATCTTCTCCAGCCAGGCTATAGGCGCGAGTATACGTCACGCAGCGGCGTCAGTTCTGCGTCTGCCCCTCTCCATTAAGCAGCAGCCAGACTTACTCTTCACCACACCTGAACAGCGATGATTCACAATATATAATTTACAACCTGCAAGAAATGTGTTTTATGAAATGTGTTTTATCAAAAAGGAAGCCCGAGGCCCGGCCCGACCCGGCTCATTTGCGTATTTTTTCTTTTTTCGGCCCGAACCCAGCCCAAACCTGCGGGTCTGGTCGGGTTTGTCGGGCCGGCCTGACCCGTTGAGAACTCTAGTTCAGCCCCAATGCTGTGGGTTTGTTTGTGTTGTGTTTTTTTGTGCTATTCAGGTTCCACCCTAGTACTCCCCCTCCTCCTTGCCAGTGTGTGGAGCGCCACACCTGAGTCTACTTGCCAGTTAGGCCGAGTGGTATAAAGTACTGCTGCTGGCCCCAGTGGGGCAGGTGGCCGTGATGTGCAAGAGCCAGAGAGCCTGAGCTACAGCCTGCAGTTTTCTTATGATAATAGCCATCTTGGTTGATTAGTGTTTTTTCATTGGCGTAAATAAAACATTTTTTGATTTACCACTACTGTTTCTTCTCCCTCCTTTACACTCGGTTATATTTTAACTATGTTACTCCCATCATCCCCTGGCTTTATGGGGACCTAACAGCTATGTCAGATGAAATAAGGTTCATGGAGGAAACTAGTGAAAACTTACTACGTGTTCCTCGGTTTGTAGAGTTAGCTGCCAAGCTTTGTGTCACGGGTGCTGCTTTTAACTAAGCTGGGGTTAGCTGGGGTACTGGGGTGGCGGTGGCTCAGGGGTTAGAGCTGGTGTCTTGTTGTTGGAAGGACGTGGTTCAATTCCCCCAGTCTGAATGTCGAAGTGGGCAAGATACTGAACCCCAAACCTTGGCACCTTGCATGGCAACCACTGCCAGTGACGGACTGGGAACAAAAAACTGCGCTGGCATTTTCACCCAACAGCGGCCCACGGTGGGGGCGCGCGCAAATCTTGACGCACGTAAAGAACAGGCACTTTTGATAGCCCCGGTGATAGTAAATGTAAATTCCCAGGCTATTAACAACTACACAACGATACATAAAACACATTAATAAATCATCAGAGCCAGCCGCTACATAATAAAAACATGTCTTACCGTCACGCAGTCATCCATATCTATCTATATGCTCTCTGAGATTTCTCTCTTTTTCTCCGCTCTCACCTTGTGTCGCTTGATGCCTCGATTCATTTTTTTGCTAGCTTAAACTCAGTCAACTTCCAACCTCCAACTTCCAACAACCACACTCAGACGGTCTACTCGATTCAGTCTTGAAATTCCCAGAAGGCATTGCTTCATTTTAACTTTTGCAAACAACTATTCAAATAAAAAAATGCAGGTAGATTTGTTTTATTTCAAACCATGCACGTTTTTGAATATCTGAATAAGACATTTCGCTACAAAAGAATGCAGAGTGATATAAAAGTTTGCGACTGTAGAAGGTAACCATGACTGTGATATAGATACACGTATGTGGCCTATAAATACAGCTGAGCTTAGAAAGTGTCATGGTGAAAAGAAATAGGAGAAATTTAGATTGCCATTGACATAGAAATCTTATTGATTTTTGAAACGGCTGGTAGAAATTAGTGATGTGAACGGCAGTTCTTTTTACTGTACTGAATCTCTAGAATCAGTTCATTAAAATGATTCGTTCAAAAGATTCGTTCATCGAATCGTTCAGTGCTCTCCAACTCCCTAAACTGATAACGATCCGATCCGTCATTCAGTTCATGATTCAGCCCTGAGGTTCACGTTCACTTACTGAGGGACGGTGCGTTCACGGACTATGGTACACAATCATACGCCGGAGACGCAGCGCTGCTTTGAGTGGTATACATGCACTAAAACTATTACACGGTGAAAGTGTCCTCAGTGCACAGTAAAATTACTTAACATGATGCTACACGGATGTTAGCAACACAGCCCTAGTTTTAGCAGTACGGTTACTGAACGAGAATCGCCTCCTCTGCCCTGAGTGAGTGAGTGACACAGCGCCACTCTCAGCACAGTACGTGAACGAGATTCACGTCCTGAGCGACGCAAATCATGAGTGAATCAGTCGTTCGCGAACGACCTGCTGAGGACGTGAATCACGTTCGCGCAGCGCTGTCACTCAGAGTGATAGCTGAATCAGCGTGAACGTGAATCACGTCCTCAGCAGGTCTGGGAATCACGTTCGCGAACGTGAGTGACTTTTATTGTGCAGTAAAATCACTTAACATGATGCTACACTGATGTTAGCAACACAGCGCTAATTTTAGCAGTACGGTAACTGAAGGTGAATCTCTCCTCTCCTACTCGTCTGCCCTGAGTGAGTGAGTGAGTGACACAGCGCCACTTTCAGCACAGTACGTGAACGAGATTCACGTCCTCAGCGACGCGAATCATGAGTGAATCAGTCGTTCGCGAACGACCTGCTGAGGACTTGAATCACATTCGCGCAGCGCTGTCACTGAATCAGCGTGAACGTGAATTACTCCTGCTTGGAATCACGTCCTCAGCAGGTCTGAGAATCACGTTCGCGAACGTGAGTGGCATTTACTGTGCAGTAGAATCACTTAACATGATGCTACACGAATGTTAGCAACATAGCGCTATTTTTAGCAGTACGGTTACTGAACGAGAATCACCTCCTCTGCCCTGAGTGAGTGAGTGAGTGAGTGACACAGCGCTACTTTCAGCACAGTACATGAACGAGAATCACGTCCTCAGACAGTTCTCTGTATGCAGTAGGTTCGCGAATCAGGAACGAATCACAGCGCGAACGTGAATCACGTCCTCACAGTGAGTCGCGGCAGCTCCACTCCTGGCCGGCATGCTTGCGGCTGAGCTCAACTGAACTGAGAAAGGAACGAATCAGTTCCTGAAGTGATTCCGTTCACTTCGTTCACTTAAAAGATTCGTTCTTTCGAACGACATGTTCGCGACCGACACAACACTAGTAGAAATGAGCTTGGGGCCGCTCTGTGATTGGTCAGTCAGCCCGCGAGCGGCCGCATCACCAGGCAGCCGTAGTGGCATTTGCCCACATCGCCCAATGGCCAGTCCGTCCCTGGTTGCCACGTATCGGTCTGGACATGGAACGACAGACGATTATAAGCAAGAGAAAAAAAAAAAATGTGACGGCTGCGCAGAGGCCGGCGGCCGTCGTGCTGCACCGGCTGTTCTGGTATTCTCCAGAACGTCCAGATGGCCAGTTTGCCCCTGACCACCGCCAACAGTGTAACTATAACTACTGTAACTATAAGTGTATTACTGTAAGTACTGTAAGTGGCTTTGGACAAGAGCATCTGCTAAATGCCCTAAATGTAAATGTACTAGCAGGACCTTGCCTAGCTGTTGTGGGGAGAAGTTCTATGGGCCTGCTGGAAATGCAGCTTGCATCTCTCAGCAGCTGTTGAGCCTCAGAGATCCAAGAAAAGATGTAAGGGCAAGGCCGCCCAGGGGAGAAGTGGAGAAGAGAACTTTAAAGTGAAAAGTGCCACAATGAGGCTTCTATGAGGATGGGGAAAGAAGGAGAGCAAAGGAAGTGGCTGGAGCTTTGACTACCTGGTCAGTGGGGGATCTGTCACCTTGACCAGGTGGCTGGTAGCTCAAAGTCTTTGGCAGTCTTTGCATCTAGGTGTGAAGACTTCATCTGGGGATCCCAACATTGTCTAGTCTGACAGCCACTGTGGGATTTTTGGTGTATTCCATGACCTTTCTTTCTCCAGCCTGAACTGCTGGAGAAGCACCCCCTCTGTGTTGTGGGATCTGCAGATCTACAATAAAAATTCGTATTTCTTAAAAAAGCATATAACAAATGATAATATTCTTATGGAAACGTGTAAGCAAGACTGTGAGACTTTTCATACTCAATTTTGTGTTTTATTTTTCTCCAATGTAGCACAAAGAAGCTTAACATAAATTTCACTTTGTAACCAGTTTTGTAAGTGACAAATAAATTGGTTAAATAAATTGTGACCTTGCACTCCAGCTAGTCTCTAACAAGCTGGACACACTTTGGCACTTTTGATTTTGGCGTCCATGTGAACAGCGTAGACCATTAACTGGATGCATGAGACGTGCTTTTTACACTTACGTCAAGTGTCACTGCTGCATGTTGTGATTGAGAGATTTGGAGTCTCGAGTATTTCTATCGCAACATGCCAGTTGTTCTTAGCAAAAATTAATTTGAAAATGACCTGTAGACAGTCATATGGATATCATACCAGCAAGTTTTCATGTGTTCATCTATAGAATATGTCACAGACATGACGATAATACAGGCAACAGGTGAAGGGCATTTTCTTTCATGTGCACTCTCTTTCTTTCACTTTTACTTTCAGTCCCTCGTTCCCTCTCATTCCCCAACTCAGCTGCTATGCAGCCTATGTGAACACAAACGTGCAAGTGAGCAGCAGCAGCTTGGTAACACAGCCACCACGCACTACACAGGCATCCTGTGTGTCCACCCTGTAATTGTGTCTGTCTGCTGTTTAGTTTTATTTGAGCTTTTTCACTGAAAATAGTTGTGTGCTGTTGTGAGATCTGAGATTGATCCAAACCAATAAAATTGTGGGTTGTAAACCAAAACAATAAGCTGAAAACCAGGTAGAGCTTAGGGAAGCTTAAATCAAATAAAATGTTCTAGACATCTTGACCATTATTTTATAGTCCTTTCTCCAAAATTCATGTTTTAAACTGACCTCCTCAACTACAGTTGAGGAGGTCAGTTTAATTGTATTTGTATATTGTCTGCTCCTTGATATATATCAGCCCATGTTTATGCTGCAAAAGAGATGAGGACTTGAGTTCACGACTTAGACTCAAGATTTGGGACTCAACAAATGATTGATGAGCTGAACACAATTCCCTCATGCATAACCTTACTCATCTGGTGCACAGATGACAACAACACTATGATGACAAGCACAACAACTGCTACAGCGCTCCCGTTTGTCATATGCCATGCCTATAGGAACTACACACGAGGTGCAAACAAAATAATTGCCAAATCCAAACTATAGAGAATAAAAATAAAGGATGCTGGATCGACCACATCAAACTTCATCAGGTACCTGAAAACACACCCGGATAGGTCAATCCCTTGGTAATGTGAAAGTTAACCTCAGGGCCTACAGACGGTTAGCGAACATGTTTAGCTCAGCATCAAAAGCATGCAAAGGGTCAGTTCACTGTAAATTCAGAATTTTTCATCACTAATATAAACACTGAAAAATGTTAAGAATGAGAAGGTTGTGCTATTCAGCCAATAGGTAAATTACTGTTAATTGATGCTCTATCATAAGAAAGTATACTGCAGTGTCTTTTTACATTTCAAATCAGTTTAATTGTAAGTGACCTACACATGTTTAATACATTGTGTTACTTACTTAAACCTGGACCTGATCTAGGTCTTGAGAAAAGCATGGTTTTGATGGATTTCATTCCAAACACGAACATTTCTTTCAGGAATAAAAGTCAGCTGATGTTAACTGTTAAACAACACAGACAATTTTATCAACAATAATGTTCTGCTCTGTAAGAAAATAACTTAAAATAGCCAATAACTCTAATGATATTTCATCATGAGTTTTATATTTATTCAAGGAATCATTTTTGTCACACAAAGAAAGGTGCCAATTTTCACAAATGGTAGATACGTCTTATTGAACAAATGTTTTAATATCACCAGCGTATGGACTTGCAGTATATTTAAGATAATTTGGCAGCAAAAGTGTTTTACATTTAGCTACTGTAGCTGCGTATCCATATTGCAAAGCAAAACACAGTTATTCATTTTTAAGGAACGCTTTCATTATATGTTTTTTTTTCTAACAACTAATCAGTGACGATAATACACCATGCAAACACATATAGGAGTGATGATGGTACAGTACATGCTTTGAATTACTTAGATATAACTATGCAGTGTTCTAAACAGATCAGATGGCATGCAGCAGATGATAGAACGCTCATTACAACCAAAAGAGACTTGAGACTTGACTTGGACTTGCAAGAAATGACTTGTAAGCATCTCTGAGCTGCAACAGTTGTATCAGTGACCCATTTAATGGAAAATGACCAAATGCAGCGCAGAAGACTCAAGATAACTTTTGCTCTATGCAAAAACTGGTATCATCAAAGACAGAGTAAAGTTTATTCCAACTAATTGGCAGCAACATAAAAGGGAGAATGAATCACTTTTGAAGACAGAAAAACCTCAAAAACCTCCAAAGTTTTTTTAAATTTGTCTAACTGTTTTCTTTCATACAGCAAAAACAAAGCATTTGCTCGTTAATGATGAAAAGCTCCGTAACTCCCATGTTGATTGACGATCACTGAGATGTATGACACCTCTCAACTTGTCATAGAGGAGTTATTTGTACTCTGCTGCGATCCATTCTGTGAGGAAAGACCAGATGTCCCGTCTTAATTAGGCCGGCAGTGATGTTTTTAATGACTTCTAGCCCATTACAGGCGATGGAAGAGTTTTCAGATCTTCCTCCTGTCACTCCTGTGGGCCTGCTGCTCTTTGTCTCAGGCTTGAATGTGAATTTTGACACATTTAAATTCTCCAAAGACAGTCAGCAAGAGAGAACATGCGTGTGTGTGTGCGCGTGTGTGTGCGCATGTGTGTGTGTGTGTGTGTGTGTGTGTTGTGTTGTCAGGCATACATACATAAATGAGAGTCAGAAACAAGGAGTTGAATCTTTTGTTGATTTAAGAATGAGAGCAACTTTCCATGATGTGTTTTAATAATGTTGTTCGTTTATAATGCAAACTTAATATAATGTCACGTGGGCTCTTATTGTAAAATATTGTTAATTTATGGTATATGAAGTTGAAAAACTAGGCCATCGTGGTTGATGCAGGATCTGCTGTGTGTGCTCCTTAAATAATAGTGCAAAGGAAGGAAAAAAACACCCTCCAAGGAATCTGTGTAGTTCTTTCTCAAAGGTTTTGAGTCAGCCAACACCCTCTTTTCCCTGTCCTCCTCCCCCTTTGCTTCACTTTCTTTCTTCTATTTGGTTTTTCTGTTGTTCTACTCCTCGACTTTTTTTGCTCTTCTTTTTTAGCAGCCATTACACCATAATACTGTCAGGGAACGTCTTCCCACTCATTCGTTGTAACTGGATCATGGTTCAATAAATGCTCACAATGAAATAGCAACAGAAAATGCAGTTCATTTTAGAGCTGCAGATCAAATATGAATACAGCCTATTTTCAGTGATATCCTGCCCTATGATGTGTCAATGAATAACATCTGCAGAGCTGGGTTGGAATCCTGAGGTGAATAGACACACCATCTTCCTGTTCTATTGACAGCACATGAACCACCTCAAGGTAAAAATAGAACTGTGTTTCTGAACAAATGTTATTGCTTGCTGTAATGAGGGTATAAAATGTTATTAATATTTTAGAACAAGCCCTATTTTTCATTTTTGAAACCCACTGTGGGGCTTCTTTTCAAAGGGTTTCAGTCAAGACCCAATGGGAGATTCAATTGACTTTAATCTTGCATTCGTTTGAAAATTTGAGCCCATTAGTTAACTTTGCCTTCTCTGTGCAGTTTTCATTGCATTTCAATGAAGCCGCTTTCCTGTGGTGTTAAAACACTAATAGTTGCTTCAAACAGCAAATGAGAGAGAGGGAATATGAGCATAAGAGAGAATAAGAGAGGAAGGAAAAGGGAGACAGAGGGAGAGAAGAAGATAGTGAAGACAAAATCAAAAGTCAAAATATTATTGTCAAACATCTAGTTTTTTTCATTTTAAATATTATATGTATATATATGACCTTGGGGGTTAGAAAAAACCAATACATTGCTATAAGGTACCGTCATCTTATATTTATGTGCTAGACTGAATAATTTGCTGATTAAGACACAACATTAGGTATGCTGTGCCACCTTTCATGCTCTGACAACATTTCAGCAGCATCCACATAGCAAGGCTAATTGGTGAAACACATTATGACTGCAGCAATGAGAGGTCAGAATGGTCATAATGAAATAAGGGAATAAGGGTGGGACCTGAATTATTCTCTTTGATGTCAGGTGGACTTCAGAAGTGAGACTATGTAATTGCTACGGCTCTGTACCATTTCTCTCCTCACACCACACTTTCTGGACAGAGTTCACGTCTCTCTTTCACTTGCTGTCACTGTACTCAGCCTGAGTCAAACTTTGGAGATCTCTCCACCTAAGGGTAGCTCATCACCACTCAGTATGATGGATGTGAATACTCTTCATACTGTATATCCCCTTCAGACTTAAAAGGAACGCCGACTGTGAAGACTTGTAGGCCCTAATAAGCCACAATTGTTCTCTTGTACTAAAATATGTTGTTATAAACACATAAAATATTGCCATTGATTTAAAAATCTATAATATTTAGTACATATTTTGACCTACGTAAGACGCCATGTTTTCCGCGCGTAATGCACTCTGGGGGTGATGACGTAAAATGGTTGCACTTGGAAGAATAGCTATTGAAGCTAGTGTTTGTTTACGTGCGCCCAAGTAATTATAAAGTAAAATGCCACATTGTGCTGCTTTTGGATGCAATTTCCAGTCAAAAGGCAACAAGGGGAGTGATGTGAGTTTACACTGCTTTCCTACTGACAAGAAGAGGAGAAAGGAGTGGGAAGATGCCTGTGGACGGACACAACTTCCCAAAGATCCGCGGCTGTGTTCTCGATATTTTTCACCTGATGCATTTGAGGCTCTTGGTCGACCGCAACTGCTGAAAGAGCTCACCGGAGCGGCTGGGTATAAACGAAGACTAAAACCAAATGCTTTTCCGACAATTTTTCCACATAAGGAGCCTAAACGCCCTCGGGGAGCGAGTGAAATGCGCGTTAAAAAGCGCCATAGACAAGAGACGCTGGATGCTCTCCTGAGCAGACAACCCGCTGCTGCAGCTGCCGCTTCTGTAACGTTAGGCGAACCATCGGACACGCCACTGGTCACAGAGAAAGATAATTCACCTCTTCAGTCAGGTAAGCAATCAGTAAGTGTAACGTTACAGTGTCGTGGAGGCTGACGAGGGCAGCCCATACGACGTCTCGGTTGAGGCAAACTGCATCAAACTGCATTTTTTGTGTGCTGTGATGCACGGGTATCTGCAGAAATGATCAAAGTCGTGCGTTTCACTGTATATCCTAATTATCTATAAAGCACACGACAGCTCTGGATTCTAGCAATCTCCAAAATTATTGATATTGGAATAAGTTTGATCACACAATAGCTTACCGTGAACATCTGCTGACAAAAATTGGAGCTCTTGACAACAAACACTCTCCCTCTCGGTTACCATGGAGACGCAGTTGCCGCACATACACCACCGGTTTTGTCCCACTCTCGCCTCATCCCGTCTTTCTTGCTCTTCATTTTGAGGCTCGTTTTGTGAAACATTGTCAGTGCTGTCCTCCTCATTAATGTTTCGCTTGGGTTCAAATAGAAAAGGCTGAACAGATGACATGCTTATGTCGCTGAACAGTCACAACAGGGTCCCGAAGCCCGCCAGTGCAACCATATGACGACACAACCCAGAGTGCATTGCGACGTTAACAACAGTGGCGACCTACAAGTTAAACTATTTTTACAAATTTTATAAAACCGAAGACATCAAGAAGGTTTTTTATATCACTTTATTATAACTGATACTAACATTTATCTTTTAAGAACAACAAGTCTTCATAGCCGGGGCTCCTTTTAAAGTTCCGAGCATCTCAGAAATTGCCTTTTTGTGGATTCACAGGTGACGGCATTGAAAACCCAGCAGTGCATTCACCAAACATTTTTCAAAAGGTGTTTGTGTCACCAAGCTCATCCAGCTCTCCACTCACAAGCCCTTCCAAGCAGCAGCAGCTTCACCCATTCACAATAGGATAGATACCCATGGGGGTTAGTCGATGGGACTGCATCCACTCTGTCCACTGCCTTTGACCAAATGTCATTATGCTTTTTATTACAGGCTAAACAGCTCTCTCTTTCACCCAATCCCCATTAATGAAAAGTAGGTCAAGTGCAGAGCTCCAAAAGGAATGCCAAAATCTTCCACCCCTGCACTCACCCTACAATCAACCCAACCCATGGAAAAATGTGCAGAGAACAAACTCTCTCCAGCATTTGTCATGCTTTTCAGTCACTGGCTCACATTAAATGTATGTA
>OZ023177.1:2546806-2561806 GCA_963678695.2 Diplodus puntazzo | reverse complement strand
ACAATAACGCTATAACAATACAATAGATTTGGTCAGCTGGCATGAACCTGGGTCACTGCACCATCTACGTTTATGTCACGGCGCGATTCTATCAGCTCCAAATCCTTTTACGCACACCACAAGGAAATAATCTCTGACTATTTAAGCAGTTATTGAATCGCTCTCCAAATCCAATACGCAAAGATCGCACGCACAAAATAACACTTTCCGTCTCCATCTCCAACCTTTTTACGCACACCACAAGGAAATAATATCCGACTATTTAAACGTTATTTAACAGTTCTCCACATCCATTACGCACAGAACACACGATCAAAACAACACTCTCCATCTCCATCCCCACCACCTTGCAAAAATACTCTAGTGTGACGTTAAACTGCATGAATATATGAAGGTGCGCGGCGGCACCAGGCTCTTACTTTGAGCTGCAGACAGGGTGCCCTGGTTACAGGTGTCAAAATGTCGAGGTGCGCTCTGGGATCGTGGAGATAAAGTCTCTCATGAGGGGACGAATGTCCAGGGAGTTCAGAATGTCTGTGTGCGCATGCATCAGCGAAAGGTGTGTGAGTCTTTTCTGGGTCGTGGTGCTGCGTACCCATGTCTTCAAAAGACACAAGGCGGAGAAGGTGCGCTCGGATGAGACCACGGACATGGATAGGCACAGACATAACAGTTTTTCTGTCTCTGAAAACACGGCTCTTGTTTGTGGCTGGAACTTTGTCCAACATGATGCTACATCTTGGACTGTGACACACTTAGACCCTCTGTCTTTTGTGACATCGGCAAGCTGCTTGGCGATGCTTGGCCCAAGGATTTTGAGCTGGAGTTCAAGGCGGTCTGTGTCAACTTATGTCCAATCACGCTAGGTTGGGTTGCGGGTGCTGGGGTTGGGCCTGCCGGTGCACCTGCAGGCTGAGGCGGGCGGACCGTCTCCTCACCCTGGCTGCTCTCCGTTGTCGTGGTCGCGGTACTAGTGTTCTTCTTCACTGGTGGTGGTTTTCCAACAACATCCTAAATGCGCTTCTGTGCCTTGTTTTCTCCTCGTTTCTGTCAGTAGACTATGTAAATTTACTAGTCTGCTGCAGCCATGGATGTATGCTGCGTGGAGCGAGCGGGAAACCTCTTTACTCGGCGGCCGACCACTAGTCTGCCTGACATTGACAACTTAACTTCCGTGAACCTGTGTTGATTAGGCCTAAAAATGATTAAATTAAAATCCAAAATACATGTACCGTACTTTCCGGACTATAAGCCGCTACTTTTTCCCCATGCTTTGAACCCTGCGGCCTATACAACGGTGCGGCTAATTTATGGATTTTTACAGCTAACGGCCACTAGGGGACCTCCTCAATCTATGGATTGTACAGGTTACGTCCCTCACCTTTAACGCCTGGTTTATTATTATGCTTCTGCGTCGCGGCGACAGCGTAGCTACGTCGTCGACCCTACACCGTCATTGAGCATTCGGAGTTCTGCGTAGAGGGAACGCGTTGTTCTGTCGGTGGACGTCATCAACGTCAGTGATTCTGGTTTGTTATGCTAACAACACATAGTCAGACAGGTGGCGGTGCTAACGGAGCTAACAGCTGTCTGTCAGTCTTACCGAGAAGTTTCTCACTTTACTTCGCTGTTAGTTGAATTAAATGACATTCATGTTGTCTTTAACTGTCCGTGCGAACCAGTCCGCAGCTTTGTGCGTCTGTTTGTGCTTCTCTGACTCTTGCGTGTTGACGTTTGCGTGGTCATAGGTTGTGCAAATATGCAACTTGTTTGTTGAAATGTTAACAAAATGGAAGCTTCCCCAAACAGCAGTCTCTTTCCCGACAATCTCCTCTGTGCACGAGCCTTTACATATGGTAATTAAACGCTAAAACACCTGCGGCTTGTAATCGGGTGCGGCTTTTATATGTACACATCTGTGTTTTTCCCTAAAATTGGCTGGTGCGGCTTATATTTAGGTGCGCCTTATAGTCCGGAAATTACAGTAATAGCCTACGTGTGTCAAAATCATTTCCCAAAATATTCATAAGGAATTTATAAATTGTGCAAAAATATTTTTAATATATTTTTTAAAAATCTCCCTCTTGCCACTAGGGGGTGCTGCAGCACCCCCAGCACCCCCACTTCCCGCGGCCATGCTGAGTTTAACAAACTTAATATTTCTCTCATATAACTCAAATTTCTCTGATTCTAGCCTTCAGGAAAATAATTGGAGTAATCAAAAACAATAATAAATAATACACAAATGAAATAAGCCTTCGTTATCAGCTATAAAAGTGCTTTTAGTGACCTGGCTAATTCCTTTCAATGACGACAGATTCTCACAGGGTGGTAGTGAACTGGACTTGTATCATGGTCACTGATGAGAGTAAGGAGGCCCACGGCAACACCATCAAGCTCTCGCTCATCAGACTCGTCCTGAATGGATGAAAAAGAGACACTAATCACAAACTAACACATGGAACAGAAAAGATGACATATCATTTATCTTTATCACATCTCCAGTTATCTTCCTCAACTCTTAAGTCTTAACCTTTTGAAACTGGAAGAGAGAGATGCAATGATTGGAAATACATTCATCACATATCAAAATATACTGTTTGTGAGCTTGGATCCTCTGAAAGATCAGGTTGTAACCTAGGTGAGCTAATGTTAGCTCGCTAGTTCTAGCAGCTAACCATTACATTTGTTGCAATTGGTTAGCTAGTTAGCACCATGGTGGCCAGCAGAGTTTTGCATCTGCTGTAAACTTAGTTTATTACAATGCATGGCGTTAAATAAGTAAAAGTGAATAAATATTCAACTTCAAAACTTACAGTAAGTCCTGACTTCTGCTGCATAGGTCGAACTTTCTGCCTTCTGTTGCTTCCGGCCGCCAACCACCTCTGCAGTTAAAACTTTTCTTCTTCTGTGTTTTTTTCAAAGAGCGGTAAGGAATCAGTGTAGTATGCACATTAGCGCCGCCTTCTGCTTCGGAGGGTGAATCAGAGATTAACTCGAAAGAAAACATTATCCCTGCAGCTGCTCAACACTTAAGTAAAAATAAAAAAACATATAGGCTGGAGTAAACTGATGCTTAAATAAAATACATTTTGTCCTCCACTAATGTCAAATGCATTGTAGACCATTTGTTCAAATCGAATTGTTACTGTTTTTTTTTTTTACTGATTTTATTTATTTGGAGAAGCACTTTGAGATTTTATTGTATTTTAGCATGTGCTATATAAATTAAGTTTATTTTTAAATCATCCCTATTTAAAACCATAGAAATAACAGGACTTTATCATTCTTAGCATGTAATAACTTAATTCTATTAGGCTGTGCTTAAGTGATGTTTTTAAGTTATGCTCACTTAAATACAAAATAGTTCCATTTAATAAAAAATGATTAGTCAAAATTACTCAAAAAGGAACAACATGTTACACCAACTTGACATAATTAAGTAAGTAGAACTTTTTCTAAAACATTGAGTATACAGTACTTAATCTGTTTAATTACTTTTAACATTCGGGTTTACAGTGCAGAATTCCACTCCAGCCACCTCCAGTGATGAATTACCATCCTATCCTTCATTTTCATCTGCAGCTTGACTGTTACAGTAATTAGCCTTCATTTTGTATGCACCAGACACCAAGGCAAATTCCCTCTGCTGGAGTGTAATTTTTAATGTCCACTATTATACTGATATTTTTGTAAACTTTTGTAATAATGGCAAAACATGAAAGGCTTTTTGTGTGACAGTAACTGAAATGAAACATTCCAATCTGCTTGAAAGGCTTTTGTGCCAGCCTTATGCAGATGTAGGTTGCAAGGGTTGTTCATTATGCCTGATTACCAAGGGAGTAGGTTTGATTTTGAGATTGGTGGGGACACAAAAGTGCTCCAAAGCAGCACTCCTGAAAGTTGACATTAGCAATCATAATATCACGTCATGCAGATGTTATAGGTTAAAGCAACTAATGAAAGACAAGGAGGCAACTTCGAAGAGTTCTCATTTTTACTCTTGAGTGCAGGGCTGTAGTGCAACTGTGCATCATACTGTCAATTAACATAGCCTACTGTCATTGCATTGCTATTCAGATCATCATCACACTAACATTTGTCACAGTGCTGAATCTCATGACTAACATATCCATAATAAATTTTAACCTCACCTGTGAATTTCCAGCCTCTCTTTCAGCTTCTCCTCCTACATCTCCTCCAGCTTCTCCTCGACCTCCTCCTGCCTCTCTTCCTCTACCTTCTCTGGCCTCTCCTCCTCTATCTCCTCCAGCTTCTCCTCCTCTACCTCCTCCTGCCTCTCCTTCTCTACTTCCTCCAGCCTCTCTTCCTCTACCTTCTCTGGCCTCTCTTCCTCCATCTCCTCCAGCCTCTCTGCTGTCTGTCACCTTACAAAAATATGTTGATGCATGACATATGAACAGATACATTAGGGATACAATGATCATAGAGCTTGATGGTACAGTTATTGCCTGGGCAAAAAGGCTTTTACTAAATATCAATATTACTTAATATTAATCAAATTAGGGGGCCAAGCCCGAGGGGCCGAGAGAATGCGTATGCAAACGTACGCGTTTCCTAGGACCAGCGGTGCTAGGAACCCTATTGTAATTGTAAAGATTTTTATATTTATTTTTCTCCGGCTAAAAGTGGTGCTACAGGCTAAACCGTGCAAAGGAGGGCGGTGCAATTTGGAGGGTTGGTCCAGACTCCTGCAACTATCTCAGACACAAAAAAACTGCATCCGCCTGCAGGGGGCGCTATAACCTAGGCCAACACGTTTTTGCATATAACTCCCAAACCTTATGTCGCACATTCAAAAACCTTGTATCCCCAGATTCCCTGAATGGAGCTGAATCACTTTGCGATGGCCACGCCCACTTCCGGTTACAACGTTTTTTCACAAAATCGCAAAACCTGGAAAACCTACTTTTTCTAACTCCTCCTTGGGATTTTGTCCGATCTGCGTGAAACTTGCCACGGACAAAAAAAATGCGCTAATTATTCACGAAAAAATTTCTGTAGCTAGCTGTAAACATGTAAACTGTTTGATATCTTGGTCAAACTAAATGCTATTAACACCAAATTTGATGTCCTTGGTTACGATGACACTGGGAAGGGATGAGCCAAATTTGGCTAATTTTTGGCGACTAGGGGGCGCTGAAAATATGGGAAGTTTATATCTCTTGAACGGCTACACCGATTTTTACCAAATTTGGTCGGTATGATGTAGGGCCAATCTTGAGGCCATATCTTGAAGGTGGTCATGACTGGTCAATGTGGGCGTGGCTTATTACAAGATAAACAACAAACATTAATTTCAGCCAAAATATTATGCTGAGAGCTTTGGCATTTATATGGTACAGATAGAATAGGACACAGTTCTTCCACACCAAAAATTGCACATGTACTCCAGTAGGTGGCGCTATAATGGATGCAATCGCGTTTTTGCCTGTAACTTCCACATTTTAAATAACACATTCGCAAACCTTATATCCATATGTTCCCTGAATAGACCTCGGTTTTTTGACACAGGACACGGCCACTTTTGCTGCACATTACGTTCACTTAAGCGCCACATATGCAAAACCTACTTTTTCGAACTCCTCCTTGGGATTTTGTCCCATCTGTGTGAAATTTGGCACGTACACTCTTCAGCTGGACCTGATCTAAATGTATCTAAAGAATTTTGCTCGGTCCAAAAATGCGCAAATTATTAACAAACAAATTTCTGTAGCTAGCTATAAAGACGGAAACTGTTTGATATCTCGGTCAAAACTAAATGCTATTAACACCAAATTTGAGTTCCTTGGTTGCCATGACACTGGGAAGGGATGAGCCGAATTTGGCTAATTTTGGCCACTGAGGGCGCTAAAAAGATGGGAAGTTTATATCTCTTGAACGGCTACACCCATTTTTACGAAATTTGGTTGGTATGATGTAGGGCCAATCCTGAGGGCATATCTTGAAGGTGGTCATTACTGGTCAATGTGGGTGTAGCTTATTACAACAAATCCAAATCGGCACACATTCAGCCTTTTGCACTTCCTGTGCACTTCCCATTACAGCAAATACCACGGCTCAGACGTTGGCCTGTGTCCTCACTTTTGCCCCTAGCCCGTCATCCTTTGGGGCCAACTTCCGTGGGCTCTGCGGTGCGCGGGGTCCGAGTTGCGCGGAGGGGCTTGGCCCCCGTTCATAACTGCTTGCAGTTCTAGTTATATTTTATAATTATAAAATCACATGATCATCTAGAATGTGAGGTTTTATTGTATTTCCACCACAAAGTTTCTTCATTTGTGTTTTTAAACCATTGCTCACTTCTACACAAATACATGAAAATAAGAATTAAAAATAACTTTTAAAAAGTGTATCTCTTTGGCATTAAATATTCTCTTTTATTCAATATCTGTATTGTTGAGCCTCTACCTATACACCCTTGAAGTAACTTACACTTTGGCTCCTAAAGAAGTCTCTTTTATCCAGTTTTCTTTTCTTTGACATCCTTCAAATCCTATACAGCACACACACACGTACACGCACGCGAACAGACACAAACACAAATGTAAATGATGCCACTGATATTAAAATCCGTCTAGCAGACGTGACCCAGGAAGAACAAATGCCGAACATGTTGACAACTTACACTCGCAGTTGCGGATAACATGCACTGCCTCTCGTCCGGTCCAACTAGCAGGTTGCATGTAGCTTTTACAAGTAGGAGGACTGACAGCGGGGACAGCCAATCACATGTAAGTTAGCGAGAACCCGGCAGCCGATCAGGGAGCGATATTTAGGTTAGAGGCGGGACTTCTAGCAGAGACCGACATTTAACCCTTTGTGTGCCATAATCATTGACTAAACACTACGGACAGTGGTTGTATTGATAGTGACAACATAGTAGCGGCTGAATATTGGTAGGGACGTGTCCCTAGCGTCCCTACCCAATTCTACGCCCTTGCTGATTACACAGACCTGTGTTTGATACACCAATGGAATGAACTGCTCAGAATTTAGTATTAATGTGTACCTCCAAAGGTTTTATTTATCACTTATTGTGTAACAAAAGAATGCAACAGTGCAATTGAGGATTGGTTAATATATGGGTAAATAAATACAACGCAGATAGATAGTAATTATTTCTGTTTATACAACATATATATATAACAACTGGCAACAATGATTTGGATCAAAACAAATTAAATATCTAAAATGAAAAAAAAAATGGTTTGAGCTAAGCATTGAGAACACTGACCCCTATTTGTTGTCAAATTGGCCTCCAATCATTTTTAGTCCCCGGTGCGGCTGTGCTCACTGGGATGATGATGAGCCCAGTGTGCCACCTGTAGTGAAAATGCAACCACTTGCCTGTAATCTGATCTCTATGTCTGGGCAGACTCACTCAGCTGACAGGGCCACTAGCTGCATGACTAACTGCAGCTAGTATCTATAGTTAGGTAACTGTAGTCTAGCTAGAGTCTAGTGAGCAGCAGTTGGTGGTCACATTGGTGATATGCTCCCCCCTATTGAATTTGAGTTAACGCTGACAGGTGGTCAATTCTGACATTGCACTTTTAAAGCAGAGAGCAAATACATCTGTGAATCCTTCTTTGTCCGTTCATTAATATGTAGAATTATCCGATTGCATAGCCCCAGTTTGACATTTAGGAAGCCTGATAAGTGGCAGTGGGTAAATGTTGTAGCCTACATAAATGAGGTTTTATTCCTCTTCAGTGGCATTAATCACAACATGTGGACCAATAAGACTTAGCAAGTATAGACAAACAGTAACATTAACCATGATAAAGAGAAGGGCTACAGCTTGATGGGAATCAATATTGATTATTGATAATTAATAAAAAATATGATTATTAGTTAATAGAATTATTATAGTTAATTAATGAAATGTAGGTAACTATGAATCATTAATGAACACGGGGCACCACCCTGAAATCAGGGATCAATAATCAAGTGATATACCTTTATTCTCAAAGCCCGAAATTAGTCAAATTGTCAATATTATGAAAATATCAATAATTAGATAAGAGGGAAGGCATGAATCCAAGAACTGGCCATCTCAACCAGCTGTTACTATAATATGGGATTGTGCAAAATAATCACAGATGCTGCTCAGTTAAAACAGTGTTTATTAAAGCTTTTCTCCAAAAACACAAACCACCTACCTACCCCAAACAACAGTTGCTTTCAACAACTAGCAACATCAAAAACATGATGGCACTAGATAAAAATAGGGGGTCAGGGATCACCAAGGGATTCATAAAGTGGTGAAGTCATGCGCGATCAGATGCTTTGCTGGCGCATCTTGGAGCTGCAGAAAGTGTTTGCAATAATAAATGTCAATGAACCCTTGATCTCAAGTCAATGTTGCAGTGTTTTACATGCTTTATAGAGGGTTCAGTATTCCCATAATATGATGCACCTTCATAGTCAGGTTCACAACTCATGTACACTGTGCTTTAATTATGAGAGAGGTTCCTTTCAGTCATTTAAAGCTTTCCCTGCCTGTGGTAATGTCACGGTAGTAATCATGGCTCATTTATACTGAAGTTATAAACAAGACGGTACAGAGGATACTCTACAAAGGAAACAGCAGTGATATAGCTCAGGAGTCTTTCTTTTAAAATAACAAACATGTCATCCATGGCATAATTCAACCAGGATCAAAAATGTATTTGTGTTTCCACATTGACAACTGTGGTCAAATGGGGCACACTGGAAGGGACAGGATTTCACCCCTGTATACTCTAGCCATGATATCTGCACAAAATGCAGCACCTCCATGGCAATCCACCAAATATTCCTGACATTTAATTAAAAAACAAACTCATGGTATCTCCATAGTTTATAGTATTTCCTAAAATATTGATTATCCCTTTTTATTCGTTTTCAAGAAAACATTCAAATGGGAATTTTCAGAGGAAAAATTATTCAGGAAGCAGTGGCTCCCCCCATTTCACACTTCTATTCTCTGATTGGACCAGCTACAATCCATTAGTCTCAGTAAGCTATCAGAGAATGTTCCAGACAAGAGTAAATCAGGCAAACCTTGTATAGATCCAATCAGATTATGACAAAACAGTTGTTTGGCAGCCAGTATGGTCATTGTTTAGACAGATTAGATGATGAACAGACGGGTGCTGCTGTGTAATGTAAGGTAGTGAGCATCCAACACAACAGTGTGGATGTTGATTATGGAGAAGGTGAGGCATAAACCTCAACTGGACTTTTCAAAGCAGGTTCTCTAGAGGGGTGTGCATTTTTCCAACAGCATATATGCTGGTGTGTGTGCTGCTTTCTGTTTTTAAAATGTGTTTAGAAGCAGTATCTCTGTTTGTATTTGTCTGTGGAGGTGTGCGTATCTGTATGTCAGTCAGTCTATGTTTAAAGGCTCAGCCATTGGACCCGAGGGAAGCGAAAATGAAGGAAAAGGCACAGGGCAAGGTTGTAGTGTGGGAGTCTGTATCTAACCCGGGCCATCTACCCACGATCCCTGCTGCATCCAATTTCAGCACCAACGCTTCCTGTTAAACCCCATCAAACAGACACACGCCGGCACAAAGGAAAACCTCATCTCCACGGGAAACTAATCCGCCGGTGTGCGCTGTAAGCCTGTCAGTTTTTTTTTTTCTTCTTTTTTTATTGAAAGAAGTCATCACTCATTTCGCCAAAGATTAAAAGTATGGCTAAATTGAGAAAATCCGCTTAGGAATTCTGAATTTAAATAGTGAGTTGGAGGGGCAGCTAGAAAAGATGCCAAGGCTTGGGAGGAGCACAGACAGGTATGGGAGGTGAGATAAATTGAAAATATACATATTTGTTTTTGTAGCTGTATTTCCAATAACCATCAGACTGTTTTTCATTTTTTTAGGTGGGAGGGAGGCTGGAGGCAGGAGGCCTCCCTATCCACACATGGTATTGTAGGAAATGAGAGGACCTCAACTTAGAGGCAGTCACCTGGTTGTGGATTCCGCCACAGAGACATGATTGTGAATTGACTCCCAGTGACTTTAATTGCTTTGCTATTGGCAACAAGGTGTTTCAACAGGGGAATGCCAATTGCTTACCAGCTTGGCCATGTAGGGCAGGTCAATACACATGTCTATGATCTATAGAACACCACAGCCTGGTTTCGCTGTGTTAACTGAGGGTCAAGACAGTATGGCACCATTCAACAGCAGAGGAACCCATGAACCAGTTCCAAGTCATCCTTCCAAGAAAACTGACAGCATCAGTGGTGTGTTCTAAAAACAAAATACGAGCTATGCTTTAAATTCTCTGACTTTGTCCTCTAGTGGTTGTGTGAATTAGGACTTTTGTCTTTTATGGTAGTGTGACATCATTAAAGAGCTTCAAAACTCATAAGAGGAGGTCAGCGTGATTCGATGGATAGCCCTTTACACAGTTTGTTTCTCATTTATAGTTGCAAATTTTTCCCTATTCTAGTACCCTTTTCTTCTTTCACCATGAAGAAAGGGTTCCCAAACATTGAAGCTACACTAATAAATATTCTTTATATTAGCAATGTAAAAATAGTGTTTTTACATGTTTTAATGAGTCCACAACATCAAGTGAATGGAAAGTATTGTATCTCAGTGTATATAACATGATTGACAACAAGTAAGTATTGCTTTTCCATGTCTATGTATCGGAGTGGTGTTTCCAAACACAATGGTATCACTGTCTATGAGATATTTCATGCACTAGCCAGAGAGCTTGTGTCTTAGGTGATAATTATGTCAGCTCCCAGACCAAATGATGTATTATTTATTTTGGAGTAACTCAGTGCTCCCTCTCCCTCTAACTGCTGACTGAGATGTGAGCCCCTGGAGTGGTCATTAATCTGATATCTGGCCGGCCTGGGCACAGCCCCTATGATCCTGACCCAATCTCAGATCCTAATCCAAGGAGGAAGAGGGCTGCAGGCCAGGATTGGGAGGCCCCGGCAATCTCTCTCTCTATAATTGATAGGTTTTAGGCGATTATACGCTTCACGTGATTACGATCTATAACGATGTATTGATTGGATTGTACTGGGATCCAGCTGGGCTTCTTTTCTAACCAGAGACACCGACACCACCTTTCCATCGTCCAGTTTCTGGCTGCTGTACATTTTGGTTAGGAGCTATTTTGAACTTTGAAATAAGTAATAAGAAATAGCACTGATGAACACACACACACACACACACACACACACACACACACACACACACACATGCACACACACATATATACACACACACATACAAGGCTAGACACTTACTTGAACAGTGTTAGAACATTATATGACACTGATACTGGACTTCTGTTCTCCATATGCTCGTCATAGTAGTTTTCTATTTTTCTGGCTGTATTGAGCCATTTCTGAATCTTTATGAAATAGATCAGGGGTCCCCAAACTACGGCCCGCGGGCCACATCCGGCCCGCCTAAACAACTGGAGTGGCCCGCTTAACGATCCCAAACAATTTCTCTAAACGAGCCTATTTTTTTTAAATTGCATTTCCCATAGAGCTTGGCAACGTGCCGCAGTGTTGGGCACCATCCTCGTTGCAAGACGCAAGAGCAAGAGGGAGAGAGAGAGAGCTCTCGATAATCATATCTAACTATGTAACGGGGAAAGAATGAATGTATGTCTTCATTACACTACAGGAATCGAAATTAGCACCCGCCATCCGCCAAATGCGGGGGAATTTGTGCGCTGGCGCCTGGTGGGTGAATTGAATCAGTTTACCAGCAACTGTGACAGATTCATTCTAGTCAGATCTGATCCAATTAATCTTAATGATCTATATCTTAGTTAAGGCATAACAGTGTGCTTTACACGACCCAAGAGTTAGATCCGGTCAAATTATATGTTTCTGATTCGACCAAAGTGTCAGATGGACTTCAGAAGGCCGGAAATCCACAACTACTTGAACGGCTCTAAGCGATCATTTGTACCGCTAGATTTTAAACTCTATAAGCTCTCATGTAAATACCCGATTGAGTGATGAATGCATTCATTATGCCATGATATATTTTTCTTTAACGAAATTACACCAAAATGTACATTTTAACAAGTTTAATTATACATTTATTAATAACATAGTAAACTGTTATTTTTGCATATTTACACAAGAATTTAATAGAGAAAAGTTAGAACAATTAGAAGTAACTTATAATTAATGATTCTATAATAATATATAATTAAAAAAATATAATAACAGAAAAAGCTGGAAACGAGCTGATCTCAAACAAAAAAAGAGCCGTTGTGATCACCGGTCACAGTCTCTGCAGATTACCTCCGCTCTCCTCACACAGTCACCACACACGGGCTTGTGGCATTTCAAGTGTTAACTCACGCTCTGGTAATCTCTTTTTTATGCAGGTTATAAGCTGTAGTTCTGCGAGTAAACACACCAGCCTCGACCTCTCTTCCTGTCTTCGGCTGCTCCTCAGGGGGTCACTCATCCTTTGGAGCCAGATGGGAGAGCAACTACAGCCCATCAACATCAATCTACAGTTAGCGAGAGGTAGGGAGATCAGTGGACCACAATGAATTGTACAGAATCAGCTGCTATTTCGAGTATGTTGGCTGTCCAATACTAATTGGTTAACATTGTGATCACATTAGGGGTAGATTTCATAAAAAAATATTTAAAAGCAAAAGTGGTTAAATAGATTTACATGTTCATTAAAATATAATGTGATGGGAATTAAAAACAATTTGACTTTCAATGAAAAACTGTTTATCAATTGAAAATTTGATAAAATAAAGTTTTAATGCATGGAAATTTAATTTATTCTAACTCTTTATACAAAACTCTCACTGTAAAATAAAGTATCATTGCATCATTATGTTGATATATTGCAATCTTAACTTGATTCTGTGGACATTTCAATTGGGAAAAGCTTTTATTTTATTGCCCTGTATGTTCAACTCACCAACATTTTTATGCAAGTAGCAATTTCAGCTATTATAAATTAATCATTGAATCTATTTATATACTTTTATCTTTTTGATATATTCAAATATGTGATCTGGGGCACTTTGTAAAATGTAGATGTCACGAGGCGGAATTTGATTTTGATTTTATTGTTAAACATGCTTTTATTTTGAATTTGTTTTAGTATTTGCTGTGTTTTAACTTCATTTTATTGCTAGTTTTATTTTGAATTGTGGTGTGTGTGCGTGTGTGTGTTTTAATGTTGTTTTTACTTCCGCCATCGTGTAATAAAGAGTAAGGACTTACACCTGTAGACCAAAAAAAATGTTTTTAGACTAGGTTAGATAAAAAGGGACCACGGGAGAGCAGAGCAAGGGGGGAGAGAACCAATGGAGTAAGAGGAACGGGGAGAACGAAGGGCAATAGAGCACAACAGAGCATGACAGAAGGAAAAGAATGGCATCGACATTGGCCTGGAGGAAGTCTGAGACCACACACAGAGGGAAACAAACACCGATCGCTAGCGGCTACAAGTGGGAGAAGGTAACACTCCCTTCCGCGAAAGTCCCTTAAAAGACCAGCATTTTGTTGTGGTGTATAATGTGCAAAACTGCGGCGGAGTAAAAGGACGTTTGACTGGCCCTGAGTTTTCTCTACAGACTCTGCCGAGGGAAGGAGCCAAGCTAACTGAAATGCGACGCCGACAGAGACACATGGAATCTTGTTTAACCTCCTGCCCCTGTGTTGCCTCATTATTTTAGTATACACAATTTCTTTGTTTAAGCTGGTTTAAGCTGTTTATGCTCTTGTTTTTAGGGAGGAACTTTTAATTGTTTTACGTGCTCTTAAAATAAATATAGTTACTCCTCCATCTGATTCTATTCACTACTTTAAAGCACCACTGGTATTTAACTGCTCTCCCCTGACAAAAAGAACCTTTTTTTAATATTTTTATCTAAATTTTAATCTTGGTTATTTTAAGAGGTCCTAGGCCTCGCCCAAATCCTGGGTGGCGCTTTAACTAGAGCCGGACTGTTTTATCGGCAGGCCGATATAATCGGCCATTATCTGTCATTTTCCAAACTATCGGCATTTATAATGGCCGATAAATTGATATTTGAAAATTAAATAAAAACGGACGACACACCCTTCAACCATGTTATGAAGGTTGGCGTCCACCAGAGGGCACTCTACAACAGGTCGAGTCTATGCCACCTGATTGACGTACAGGGCGGCCAGTCTGAGATCTCTTCATGTAGGGTCACGTGTCATGGGTCACCATGCATGCACAAACGCGCTAGCTATTGCAAAACACAAGCGACCTAAGTGTCCTGGTTAGCGGCTTCCATTGATATCAACAAAAAAAAGGATATAAAAAAATGCATTTGTCTGATTTGTCAAACTACCATAGCTATTCCGAAGAAGGGGTATGTTGAGAGGCACTTTCGAAATGTTCATAAAAAGTACGACACTGACTTCCCTCCGAAAAGCGAGCTGAGGCCAACACCGAAGCGTTGTTACGGGTTAGTCACTCTGTCATGCACCGCCTGGCTTATTTAATCGCTCTCCTCTGCTGCTGTGGTCTCCCCCGGCTCACTGCAATGTTGGATGGTCGCGGTCGCTGTTGCTTGCGGGGTCTTCAGGTGTTCAGCGCAGGAGCTCCTGGACCGCTGCTGTCACTTCACCCCAGGTTCCATGGGGTGGGGCTGGGATTGGATCTCTTGGTCTCCTGCGTCGCCTCCGTGGTGTGCACAGAGCCTCCACACGCCAGTGTTTAGGGCACTTCAGGAGAGAGGTTTATATGACTTTCTTTCTCCATGTGGCACTAGAGAACACTCACTTATTACATGTTAGGTCATGTTAAGTATCCCAAGACCAGGCAGCATCCTGAAAATTTAATTAACAATCAAAGAATGACTGTTTGAAAAAGGCGTACTGCCTGTTGCCCGAAGGTGGCACAGTGATTACACCTGCTGATATCATGTAAGTGTTATGAGGGAAACTTTGATCACACGTGAAATTTAGGAAAGATTGGACCAATAACAGTTATAATT
>OZ023177.1:2412240-2546706 GCA_963678695.2 Diplodus puntazzo | reverse complement strand
AAACTGCAAGCAGTGATGAACGGGCCCTCGCAGTCCGCGCGCACGTTGGGGCATGCTGCCGTCCAAACGCGCCGCAGGTGAAGCCACATTGCTTGATCGTTGTTCACGGAGGCGGCAACCGCCTGCGTTTGGGACAGTGCACGCGGAGGATGAATATCAGTCTCTTCTCCCAAAGTGTGTTTGTAACCAATGGGTTGCCCTTGCCAGTATTAAGCGCTTTCAGGTGAAGTCAGAACAACTTCCTGCAATCCACAGACATCCAAATGGACTGCAGGTGAATGATTTCTAAAACACTTAGTAATCAGGAACGTTTTGACAATCGATTCTGCACTGTTATGTTCTGTGAAGTGTTACGGCCTTCTCTTTGCCTCTGTCTGGAATTCAGGCATGGACACCTGTGTTTTTGCAGGGAATAGATTGGAAGTGGGACAGAGAAGGGGGGGTTGTGGCTTGCAGTAAACTTCCTCAGCACTAAATTCGAACCCGGGTCCACTGCGTATGTGGCATGCACTCTAACCACCCGACTACAGGTGCAGCTAAGACACTGCCTTCTGTCGTCACTGTGAAGGCAGGAAGGCAGCGCATCATAGGGGAGGATGGAAGTGGAATGCCACAGATTTAGATAGGTAGTGGAGTGCAGCCAGATGTGATTCTTCCTTTTGGAAAGGGAGAGCGGTCAAGTGACCAGGTTTGACGAGCGTCCTGCAGTAGCTGTGTTTAACCAAAGAACTCACTCAGTCGTTTCATATCGCAGGGGAAGCCACTGCGTTCATCGCGGAAAAGTTGTGCAGAATCACAACTACACACATCTTATTTAGTGCAACATTGACAGGGCAGACACAACACGCAAATGGCATTCTTAGCAAATTGGCTTATTTGAAAATTGTGTGCTGTGGCTTACTACCACTGCCTTATCCATTATGTGGCTCCAGCCATTACCCTTCAAAGATGCCCTGTTGTAATGTGCAATTTACACAAAACTACCTGCAACAGCCATGTACATCTGACTATCTACTGTCATCACTGCACATAAATGAGTGTAGAATAATGCTTCACTTGCCTTCTTTCAAAAATGTATTTATGGCTGTCTATCAGTGTCAAGCTTTTCATCTAAGTTCTGCTTTGTTTGCCATTTTATATTCCATAAAGTAGCGTGCAGCCAAATTTTGCAGTTTCAATAAAATCTGATAAATATGAGGCTGACTTCCTGCAATGGAATGGAACTATTCAGAGGTTATTCAGACAGGATACATGTGCCTTGAGAGAAAACAATGCCCTCTAGTGGCGACTTGCATCACGAACACCATAAATTCATGTGCTTCTAATCAAAATTGACCACTTCCTGTTGGACTGAGAGTGTGGGTGTAAATGAGTCATTTGTGCGTCTTGTCATAACACACATGCGTGCCAACTTTCATTCATGTACATGCATGTAGGGCGCCAAAATTGACTGAGATAAACCTTACTTCATGTTTCCAGTGGGTGTAAAGTGGGTGGCGCTATGGATATGACACAGTATTGATGCACAGATCTATTCATGGCGACTCCCTCTAGATTCCCTCTAGATTTGGCCGAGCTAGGAAATAGTATGAAGGAGTTATCAGGACTTGATGCTTCATGATGAAGGACTGTTATGCCGGGCTCCGCAACTGCCAGCAGGTATGACGTAGGATAAAGATTTCCGTAGCTTTTCATCTTCAAGGTAAGAGGATGCTACTGAGAGACTTTGAAGTCGGTGGTGTTACATCTGTTGGAGGAGATAATTTAAGTACGAAGATCAGCATAATTCAAAATGGCGGCCAAAAGCAAAATGGCAGACTAAGTATTGATGCTCAGATTTGTTCGGGCAGACAGCCTCTACAGTTACGAGCAGTTTGGTGCGAATAGGAAATTGTATGTTGAAGTTATACAGCCTCGATGCTTGACGGCGTGAGGACAAAATGGTTTCCACCGCACCGCCCACTAAAGTTTGGCGCAGCTGAACGATTTCCATAACGTTTGTTCTTCGAGGCATGAAGAAAATTACTGAGTTAATTTGAAGACTGTGTCGTTTAAGCTCTAGGACAAAATAATTTTCAAAGTCGGCATGAATTTGTCAAAAACGCCGCCAAATTTCAAAATAGCTGACTTCCTGTTGGACTGAGAGTATACATCCAAATGGGTTTTTTGTGCGTCTGTTCATGAAGAATATGCGTACCAATTTTCGTCCTTCTATGTTACAAGTAGGAGGCGGGGCATCACAATAGGTGGCGCTACAGAGCCCACGCGTCACGGCCACGCCCCATGACTACACAGGTCTCATCAGGGCGACTCCTTCTGCATTCCTGAGAAATTTGGCCAAAATAGGACATTGTATGAAGAAGTTACGAGGACTCGATGCTTTACGGCGAAGGATTTGAATTGACCGCTCCACCGCGGCCAGCAGGTATGACGTAGGATAAAGATTTCCGTAAGTTTTCATCTTCAAGGTCAGAGGATGATACTGAGTGACTGTGAAGTCGGTGGTGTTACGTCTGTAGGAGGAAATCATTTAAGTACGAAGATTGGCAATATTTCAAAATGGCGGCCAAAAGCAAAATGGCCGACTTAGTATCGATGCGGAGATGTATTCGGGGAGACAGCCTCTACACTTACGAGCAGTTTGGTGTGGATAGAAAATTGTATGTTGAAGTTATAAAGCCTCGAAGCTCGACGGCGAGGAAAAAAAATGGTTTCCACCGACCCGCCCACTAAAGTTTGGCGCAGCTGAATGATTTCCATAACTTTTGTTCTTGAAGACATGACGAAGATAACTGAGTTAATTTGAAGACTGTTGTGTTTAAGCTCTAGGACAAGATAATTTTCAAAGTAGGCATGAATTTGACAAAAATGCCGCCACACATCAAAATGGCGGACTTCCTGTTGGAGTGACCTTTTAGGTCCAAATAGGTGTTTTGTGCGTCTGGTCATGAGGAATCAGCGTACCGAATTTCGTTCTTTTACGCACTTGCGGGAGCTCGGGCAGAACATAGGGGGCGCTACAGAGCCCGCAGGTCACGACCACACCCAGTGACGGTGCAGGATCGCAATTTTTCCTTAGCGGGACAGGTATTCAAAATTTGGTGAGTTTTCGTTCATGTTCAGGCATCCAAAACTGCAGTCGAACTCGGATCGGAATAATAATAATAATAATAATAATAATAATAAGAAGAAGAATAATTTTTACAATTACAATAGGGTCTCACAGGTCTGTGACCTGCTCGGGCCCTAATTACTTCCTGTTTCATGGCAAATAACTCCTCGTCACTGAATCACCATTGTATGAGAACACAGAATCTTCAACCACAGGTTTTAAAGTTTTAATAACTTTTTATGGCAAAGTGGTAAAGATTGCTCCGACAAAATTTGAAGTAATTCATGTTAAAGCTGTAGACAGAGTTTGTGAAAGTTCAAATCACAAAAAAGCACTAAATTCAAAATGGCTGACCTCCTGTTTGGTTTAAGGCATGACCTACATTTTTTGTAGGTCTAGGCGTGATACACGTGTAACCAAAAATACATAGAATTCCACTATGATTGAGTTTGTGATATTTTATGAGTTTTTTGGCATGTTTAATTCCTTAAAGGTCCAATATTATACTGTTTTTCATCAATTTCACACAGCTGTCAGAGGTCAAACAACACTGTATTCGAAATGCATTGCCCCGAACCCATCCGTGGTCTTGAATTTCAGCTGTCTAAAAGTCGCTCAAGTGAGCTCTGCTGAGAGCAGGCTGTTTCTGTGCCTGCACTTTTAAATGCTAAAGAGCTCCGTCTGTCAACGCATGCCTTGACTGCTACACGCCCCTCTCAGGGAGAGGATGCCACTTGCGCTAACGGTAGCATGCGCTAGCATATGCTAATGTTTTACGGTGGATGTATCGTTAGGGCTCGCCTAGGCCCTAATACAAGTCCAAGCAAGCTGTTGGCTTGTTGATCAATGCCACCACCTCCTGTGACCCTGCTGCCAGTCTTTCTGACCACTGGGGATATCTGTCAACAGAATAAACTACCAGTTGCAAGGCCCGCCTCAGCTGTCGTCAAGGCCAGAGGTCCTTGCTCTGTGGCTGCCCCAATTTGGTGTTGTAATACTCTGGAATTCTTTTCTGCTGGCTGACTGGCACCCTTGTACACAGACCTGTTGTTCTCTCCACACACTCTTTCTATATATATATATATATATATATATATATACAGGGTGTTATTATTTTCTCTTCTGGCTTGGAGGTTGGCAGCTCTGGGGGCTTGCTCTGATGACTGCTTGCCTTCTAGTGCATTTGGATCCCCGTGATTGTGGTGACATCCTCTGGCTGCACAGATGTGCAGATTTTCTCAGGGCAGACATGGGTCATCTGAGGCATCTTGTGAACCATGGTCTCTCAGGTTGCTATGGTGATGAAGATGGTCTCTCATCCCTCCCAGTGGGGATGAAGGCTGGCCACAAGACCAGCCTGAGCTACCATCCTCCCTCTGGGGTGAGGTCACGGCCTTATTTGGCCAGGCATTAGGTGATGCAGCTGAAAATGGACTGGGGCATGCTACTTATGTCCACCAGGTGGGCCATTGGAGGTACTCAGTCGTCATCCTGAGTCAAGAGGTTAGGGACAGCTGCAGGGCTTCTGGCTGTGGTCCCTGAATTGACTGGGCTGGCTTGAGTGGGTTGTCCAAGCTGTCCAAGTTCATGCTCCGTAAGTTTGTACACGAAGATGGCCGCAATTGGGATAGGTGGCTAGATCCTCTGTTGTTTGCAGTGCGGGAGGTACCCATGGGTTTTTCTCCCTTTGAAATGCTGTTTGGCAGGACATCATAGGGGGCTCTGGACCTGGTCAAGGAAAGCTGGGAGAAAGGGCCAAGCCCGAGTAAAAATTCAGTTCAGTATGTCCTGGACCTTGGAGCAACATTCCATACACTAGGTCAGCTATCATGCGAGAATTTGCTCAAGGCCCAGGAGCATCAACAGCGCATGTACAAAAGAGGCACTAGATTAAAACAAAACAATGTGCAACAGGAGATAAAGTGCTTGTATTACTCCCGTAATCCAGCTCCAAATTACTCGCAAAATGGCAAGGACCCTTCATGGCCACACAGTGGGTGTGCAGCGTTGACTATGAGGTTGTGTGTTTTACCACATCAACCTCCTCAAAGCATGGAGAGAGGTGGAGCCTGTTTCCCTGGAGACAACAGTGATGGAGAGAGATGAGCTGGGGCCTGAGATGTCAAAATTGTCAAATTCCACCTTGCTTCTCTGTGATGACCATCTCACACCATTCCAGGGAGCAGATGTTGCCAGGTTGCAGCAGCATTATGCTGATGTGTTCTCCCCCCTGCCAGGATGCACAGACCTCATACAGCACCATATGGAGATGCACCCAGGCCGGTGGTGTTTTCACAGCCCTATTGGTTACCAGAACAAAAGAGAAAAGTGGTTCAGGAGGAATTAGCAGCCATGCTGGAGATAGGGGCAGTAGAAGAATCCAACAGTGCCTGGTGTAGCCTCATGGTTCTTGTGGTCAAGAAGGATGGGCCTATCCGGCTCTGTGTGGACTATCATAAGGTGAATGATGTTTCACAACTTGAAGCCTACCCAATGCCCTGGAATCGACAAGCGCCTGGATCAGTTGGGTACGATTGGCAGATTCCCTTGTCTCCAGAGACGGAAGCGCGACCAGACCCCTTCTGTTGTATTTCTTTATGTTGAGTGTTTTGGGTTGAATTAAGACGGGCTCGAAACCAGAACTGTGTGCGTGGTTCCTGCTGAGATACCCATGGTAGCACTGGAAAGGCTACAGCAAGGTGGATCCAGAGAATGAGGAAGGCTTGGTGGCAGAGGTGCTGGAGGATGGGAGGCAGCTAGGCATAGAGCTGGCGAAGGCAGTAGGCAATCTCTGGAAGAGTCGAAGAACAAAAACCCATAAGTACTGTGCATGAAGCAGGAAGACAAAAAATTTCACTAGTAAACACAACTGAGAGACAAAATAATGTGGCAGCGGAGTGGAAACATCTAGAGTGGAGACCAGGGTATTAGAATTGGTTCCGATTACTCGGAACACTCTGCAGGTGTGTGTGAGATGGCAGCTCCAGAAAACAGGCAACCCCACCCAGCTTCCGCAGTGAACCTCTGGAAAAAGCCCCATCAAATCCACAGACAACAAAAAACATTACACTAAAAGTCTCACCCATGACAGTAAATACCAGTAAACAGTAATCAGAAACAACATCCACAGGGATGCCTTGAATCCTAAATACGTGGAGAACCAGGAGGTAATCTGTCTCTAGAGCAGAGGGCAGTTTGGTTATTGGAACAAAGTGTACTGACTTGGAGAATCAGTCAATAATAGTTAGGATGACTATGTTACCACTTGAGGGAGCCAGACCAGTGACAAAATCCACAGTATTGTGGGACCAGGGGCAACTGGGGATAGGCACAAGAAAATCTCTGCTGTATTGTTATTATTTTCTAACTGTGTGTACAATGGTTGTCTGGTCGAAATTGGTTGTGCTTGAGTTTTTGTTGTTGTTGGCTTGTAAAAACAAACTGGAGAGCCAGTTGCCCCACCAGGCCGGATCGCAGAGGAGGGCTGCCCTACCACTGCTCCACCATGCGGCCACTCTATCAAACGATTCTGAGAGACACTGCAGTTGCAGCAAATAATAGCTCTGGAAGATGACTGACCGAGAGTGGAGCAGCAGAAGACCAGGAGAAGGGCTACAGAGATCAGTGTATTTTCACGCTACAGCTGTGATAGTAAACGGCGCAGTTTATGAGCCAGACCTACTTTGTGAGCAAATAAAGTCATAAAAATGTACTTCCAGGGCACATAAATGGGACAAATTATTTATCACCAACAAATTCTTCAAGTTTTTCAATTTCTTATTTTTGATCTGAGCATAACATCAACAGTACCAAGAACAAAGCATCTATTGTTTTTTTTGTATTTCATGAACCAGTACATGTAAACTAACTGTGTTAATGTTTTTTGTTTTTTTCAATTACCTACATTATAATTCAATAGTATAATTCATAATTCAAATTTGAATTGTTTCTACCTTTCAACTTCTTTGCATTAAAAGAAAGGGCATATTCTTCCAAAAGGAGATCTTTTGTTGGTGTTGATTCTAGTGTATTGTTATAATCTGGTGTACTCAAATACAGATCTTAAAGGGCCACAAAGATTTTTTTCAATGGCTCAAAGGTCCATGTATTGAGGTCGGTCAGGCCACATGCAATAATACTGTAATATTCAAAACAAAATGTCATTTTCATTCAAAACAACAACAGAAATACAAACTAAAATAAAGCTTGCAGTGTCATGGTGGGAGTGGGGGCAGTGTTCTGTGTGCTCTTCTCTCTCTGTTTTTTCCCTCACCGGCCTCCGTCCACCAGCTTCCGGACCTGTGGGCGTTGCCATCGACACCGGCTTCAGCGGAGACGCACACCTGAGTCTAATTCATTCTCATCATCCCCTGCTACTTATACCCGGTCATGCCTCCACTCCGATGCCAGATTGTTCCGCCAGTTACGGTGAATTATCAGAGCCCTTCGTACTATCTCTAAGATTTAGAATTGATAGCGATTTCGCAAGAGACGCCGCCGTGCATTTTTGTATGAGCCCGTCTCATGATTGTATTTTTCTCTCCTGTGCTCCAGCCTCGCAGCCGAGACTATTCCGCGCTGATCCAGTCCAGACCGCCTGCCCGCCAGCCAGCTCCCCTGCCGGCCAGCCCGTCCGCCCCGTCCCGCCGGTTACATCTGCCAGTCTGCTCACCCCCGGGCTTCCACCTCTCTACGAATTTGAAAGTCAATAAAAACTTGTCAAACTCACCTTCGTCTCAGCTTCATCTGCTATTGGGTCCAGAACCAGGACACACCTTAACATGCAGCTTGCAGCTTGTTGACGATTTCAGTGCATTTATTTTTGTTGTTCGTGGATCGGGTCGGACGCCTGGAGAGCAAGGGTCAGGTTTTGCGATTGCCATTTTCAAGGCATCGCGTGCAAAAAAAAAAAATAAAAAAATCATCATTAGCGACACATCTACAAAAATATTCCTGCATTTCAAAATGATAAGCATTTATACTCATACATGTGTGCTCGTGCCCTCCCAGAACTCCCATTCTCCACGCTGGCTTACTTTCATTTTTAAAAATCCGTCCGTCTAATCTTCCTTGGGGTGCGGGTCGGACGTCGGTATCAAAAACAGGTCGGCTCGGGTGCGGAATGTAATTAGTGCTACTGTCGGAAAACGGGTCGGATGCGGTTTTAATTATGGCGGGCAGGGCGGGTGCGGGTTTGCAAAATAAGACCAGTGGAGGCCTCTGATGCGAACTGCTCCAGAAACGAAAGTGAAAGTTAAAAATTGCGCTCGCAGCAGTGAGTGACCCAGCTGTCTGTGTATCGTTGGCATGGAAACAATTCCCAGTATACTCGTGCTGACCCAACCAAAACACACGGTGAAGGAATAACAGTTCGGGGGCCACAAATAGGAGGGGCCGCCTATTGAGGACCACTGGTCTAGTAGCTTCTAGTCATGGTATATAGCACATCCATATATTATACAACCTTTAATAAACCCCTTTCAGTAAAAAGGGTTAAATGTGACATTGTTCTCATGATAATAAAATGGCCTTGGAAAGAAAATTTAGACTATGTGGCTTTAAGATTAAGGGGAGGATAGCTAAGAGGCAAGAATTGCTGCAACAGTTGACAGTACTTCATATCATTGAGGCTGAGAGAAGAACACAAAGGAGATGTGTATGCAAACTAACCTTACCGAATGTTAAGATACACTTTCTTAATCTGGACCCTATTTTCCAATGTTTTAAGTGACTTAAATAGCCAAGAAGCGCGGAGAGTCCCTGTTCCTATTCTCCAGCCGGATGTGCCACTGCTAACTGGTGCAGAGACCGAAGGAGTAGGAGTGCATTCAGCCCTGACGCATTACCTTAACCGTGTGGCTGAAAACAAACCTACCACAACACACGGCATCACAGGCATCGTTTGGAGAACAGCACTCTGTTACACCTAACACTGTTGGGCCACTCCATAGTTTAACATTTGTGCATCTTTTAACTGCAGCGTAAACCAAATCTGTAGGTTTTTCTTTTCATTATGTTAAAAGATAACAATTACACCAGTAGTATACAGTTTTAGATTAATCTCAGCACAAACACTTCTTTGTTTGTATAGTTATATTTTATGTGTGACAAAATAATATTTATTGTGTATATTAATGTTGTAATATGCAATTGTATGCCTGTGAGGGAGCGGCCTGTTATTGCCTTAATTTGTTTTCACTGCAGTCATATTTTTGAATTCCAGTGTTTTGCATCTTGACATGGCCACAGCCATCAGCAAAATGGAACCCATCTGTGTGTAGGCTACTAATGGTAGCAGCAGCTAGAAGTAAAAGACTGAAATAAGAAAACAGAGGATGGTGGCATGAGATCTCAAGAGTAGGATGACAAAACTGTGGGAGCAATGTTACGCCAGCCTGCAGTTCAGGTTAGGACTAAGTTTGCATGTGGTCACTAATTAGTGTGTGTGCGTGTGTCTGTGGCTCCCTCTGTGTTCCTATGGGCGTGCAGTGATGAGTTCATAGGAGATGAGAGTAGAACAACCACAGACAAAAGACAGCACAGGAAAGATGGGCGGGGGAGGCGTCAGCATGCTAGAGTCATGGAGGCATGACCGAACGAGTCACAAAGCCACAGATATATATTTATACATTTAACTGCTCCTTTTCTATTATTAAACCCAATAGGTCTGCAATTGTTGTACAGAGATCACACCTATGTATGTCCATAAAATCTTCCACAGTCTTCCCATTAACATCTTTCATTCTGCTACCCCTGGCAGTGTTGCAGGGGCGTCGCCAGGGGGGGAAAGGTTAGGACGATTCCAAGGGCCCGGCACTGACAGGGGGCCCTTTGTGACATGGGCAACCTATACAAGGGCCCAACTTGATTTTTTTTCATGGGGCCCAAAATCCTTGGCGGCGCCCCTGCAGTGTTGTGTGCATTAAAGTATCTTACCTAAACAACTGGTGTCCTCATTGGTTTTCTAACCTCCTCCAAATGCCTGATGTTAATTGTCAAAAAAGGGATTGTAGAAGCTCTCAATATTCCACCATCACACAGTCTGTTGCACACTACCTTCCTGCCTTCCTATTTTTAATCCAGCTGGTTAAATACGTCCACCAATCTTTTAAGTTTCTGCTCATTTGCAACCAAACTCATTCCATTCCATTGCAAAATTTAAAACATCAGCAGCTTTATAATTATCTTCATTAATTTCCATGACTCCCACTTTAGCTTTCATTCTTGTCTATGCCATTCCTTTCTCCTGTTCCCATCTCTAATGCACTTCCAGCTTCTGCCTCAAGAATGTGCGAGATGCCTCTGGGCCTGGTTGTACCTCTTTAATAAACCTTTCATCAACTTCTAGCACAATTTTAATGATGTCTGACCTTGTGGTGAGGTTTGGGTAGGGTAAGACAGTAAAGTGCATGCCTCCACCAAGGCCCAAGAGAGCACGTTATTTGAAAAAAGTTGTATTCACTGATAGATATCAGCCACCTTAGTACAGATATCTTCCATCAAAATCCATGCATTATTCTGACAATGTCAAAAAATGTCTTATCTTGCAAAGCAAAAAAAAGTGAGATTAAAAACCTGGATCCGTCGCTTTATCCCGATCTGCAACAAAACTTAATATGGTACATTTTGGTAAGAGACCCATCTTCCATTGAAGTTTCATGGAAATCTGTTCAGTAGTTTTTGTATTATCTTGTTGATCATCCAACCAACCAACCAACCACCTATCAAACAAACAAACCTACTAACTAGCATGACACTCAGTAGAGTGCATACCTCTGCCAAGGCCCAACAATCCTTTTTAATTTGATCAAGCCTAATCCAATATCAAACTCGATAGCCCTGTATCACTCTGAATTTCAAACAGCCCATAACTGCTTTACAATAATTTAAGGTCTATCACCGCATCAGATTGTACCCACTCATAAACACCATCTAAATATGAATGATTTTTTTTTCTATCAATATTGATGCATTAATCCCAATCTTGCAATGTTAACGAAAGAAAAAAAAAATCCTGGATTTATCCCTATTTCTGGATCCACATCAAGAGTTAATGGAGTCCAATCTTGGCTAAAACCGATCCAAGTTTTGTGGAAAACTGTAATTTTTGTGTAGTCCTGCTGACAAACCAACCAACAAACTAACAAACAGAGACAGACGAAAACATAACTGCCTTGACAGAGGTAATTAAAAAAGAAATGTAAAGTTTTAGGGAGCTACTGTTCGGCACATCTGCACAGCCATCACCATTGCCGATGCTGTATTTGCCTTAAAAATAATGCAAAAATAATGAGGTAAGTTCCTACAAATCATATACATACACAGAGTCAGCTAGTTTGACATGTCTGTAATCTTTTCATTAACGCAAATCCTTTTAATAATAGTGGACTATTCCTGGAGCAATGAACTGTTGGATGACTACATCTCCTTTCCTCTGTAAATTGTCTTGTGTTTCTAAATCTAAGGACACAGGAAATGCATAACATCCCTTCTTTTTCATTTAGACGATTCCACCAGCTCTGATCATAGCTTCCACCAGCATACCTTTGGCAAAGTCACTAAGTTAGTATCTTTCCTGATGTAAAATAACTTTCTCATATCAGGTGCTATTGTGACACCTAAAAAGGCACAGGTTTATGAAGAAATGCTATGACTACATGTTGTGTTCAAAGCCATTCTGCATTGAGCAAGAGCACTGTCTGACTTCTCCCCCTAAGAATCCATCTATTTCAGCAGCAAGCCAGGCAGGGAGAAAGAGAGGGAATTAAAGAAAAGCAGACAGAAGCACTTCTAGCTCATTCCAGCATTATGGCACATTTCCATTTTTCGCCTCGGTCTTAATCTCCATTGAGTGACTGTCATCACCCTCCGGCAGTAATTAGGCATGGACTCTGGACAACAACAGACAAGCCGGTGTAGCTCGTCTTGAGAAGCAAATTACCTTTAGCTTATGGTAAGCAATATTCCGTGCCAGGCAACTTTTACTGCTGATTAGCAATTAGCCCAAACTAGCGACAGTCGAAGCGCTAATGTTTAATTTGCTCCTCTAATGATATACGCCGTTGTGGCGCAGGCGGGAGGGAATGGAAGGAGGCTTGGAGACGTATGGATTTCTACTTAATTCCTTTTCATTTATGACCTGACAGGCCCGCAGGTAGGAAAGAGAGGAAATTTCTGTGCGATTAGTAATGGCTGCTCCTCAAAGGGAAGGCAGCAGATGAATGCTAAGAAGGCATGGACACACACACATACACACAGATACTGTCTAATTTCTGGGCTCTTCTCAGCACATTCACTGGCTCAATTATTCACAGTGAAGTTTGAATAATAACAGCATTTTCTCTGAGAAAACAGAATGATTACTGTGTGCGTCTCCTCCTTCTGTTAAGAGAAGCAGTTATTGTGAATATAAGCAAAACATACCTGGAGAGCCATTACAGAGACCCCTCTAGTAAATGGATTGCGGCAAGCTGTCACAATGATAATGTTGTTTCAGCAATGATGCTTGCAGCCCTTAGAAATATCAGTAGGAAATAAGGGATATGAGATTTGTAAACAGCTGAATATGTATTTATAATAATTTGGGTCAAAAAGGTAATTTGTAAACTCTGGATCCAGAGCATGGATCCAAACATTAAAGGCAATAGCACACTCAGATTTTAGTCCAACTTCAAGTTCAGACACATGTCTATGGGTTGTAAAGGCTCAGCAATGGCAGTTTAAACAAGCTTTTGCTGACCTATGTTGAGGTAATATGTGTGCTGTATGAGGCAGTGGCCCTTTAGCTTCAAACTCTTTGTTTACTGCAGAGACTCTGCTTGTTTTCAAACACAAGCAGGCAATGTCAGAAGACACTCCATCTACTCCTACCGGACCTCCATAATCTGGGGTGGATTCCTGTTTAAACTAAAACGTGCTAGTGGGTTGGACTTAACAAGTCAGGTGGATGGGACAAATCTCTGGTGGGTTGTGTCAGGAACAGGGGCTTGTTAAAAAGTGCAATGGGTGCCATGGGAATAGCCCCTCTCCCCTCGGGTTTAGGGACTCCTCCTCTCTAATGAAGCTGGAGGATGAGGCTCGTTATGTACCGCTGTCTGTTTTCAGCATGCCATAACTTTTTCTCACTCCCACCCTCGTTTTCTCTTCCACTCGCTGTAGTGCAGCAACAGTAGTGGCAAACAATTTCAGGCCCTCTCTTTTTTTCAAACTGCTCCAGTTTTATAAATGTTACAGAGGAGAGTGATTTAGAGGAGATGCAGCCCAGCAGAAGTTGAGACAAATGGATGCAGTCAGGGCTGCTAGTGAACATCCACAGTTTGGACAGCTATAGTGCTTAGATGGTGACGATAACAATAAGACTAGTCTAGTGGGTCATTAGTGCTCTAACAGTGACAATCACTCACACACTGGCCTCAGACTTGTTGGATGATTCTTTATAGCAGTGGTTTTTAATCATGAAATCACAACAGGGTGCCAATTTGTTTTAATCCGTAAAAATGCAACAAATTACACTGTCCATCCATAGACATCTAGCATAGTAACACTAATGATTTCGTATACTGTTGCAATGTGTTCCTACATAAATATGCAATTTCTGCAAAAGTTAGGATGCTTGTGTTTATCTCACATAAGAAGTTTGACTGTCTGTTCAAATGCAGCATGTAATGTCACAAAATTCTGACTTTTGATTAACCTACCTATACAGAGGTTTTAGACTGTTAAGCCTTTGATAAGTAAGCAAGTATGTTTTCATTTGAACTTTAAAGTGGCTATAAACCACTGTGTGGTGGGACTATCCGCATTGCTGCTTATTATTTCTAACATTGTTATATTTTGTAAAAGTAACAAAAGTTATCGCTAGTGTATTGTTGCAATATTGATATTTGAGGTATTTGCTCAAAAATATTATCTGCACAACAGTTATATAGGTGATAGAGCCTGTCTTTGATTATTTCACAAACCTCGCTCATTGGTTTGCCTATACATGTCAATTTAAATCATTTGGTTAATAAGCACTAAAATACTAATTTGAGTATATATATATATATATATATATATATATATATATATATATATATATATATATATATATATATATATATATATATATATAACTCCTCATATTTTAACATAAAAAAGAACTTATAATTTAGTTTCCCAAAACATAAAAGCTCACTTTAGTTAGGACAAAAGCGTCTGCTAAATGCCCTTAATGTAAATGTAAATGTAAATATCCTGCAGAACTGCAAGAGTCAGACAGGTTAAGACACACTTCAGAAATGCTGTTGCAGTTAACTTGTTGATACTGAGAGTATGGCCGACCTTGGTAAGTGCAAGAAATAATGTTATAGCTTATCCTTCTTTTGCTAGTCAACAGGCTAAATAATGGTATAATTCAATAACATGTTCATAGTAGCTCTGAGGGCCTAGACATGAGCATACATTTTTATTGGCTAACATTACATTTAGCATGTAAAAATAGCAACTTATCACTAGTGTTCCAACACAGTGTATTATTCAATCATTTTCAGTGGTGTAACTGGGAAACTGTGCATGCTTGTCATAACAGAAAACAGACCATAGGCTTGTGGTGTTATTGGCACTTTGAACAACTCACAGGAACGTCTCTCCTTTCTCTGTTTTCTGTGTCTGTCACTGGCACCGAGCCTTCAGTGTTGATTGTGATTGGTTGCAAGTCACACGATAATAACCAAAGTGTTTTGGGCAGGACATTATGTGAGACCACAGAGGTGAATACAGACAGAGAGGCAGAGGCTGCAGTAAAGCCAATGTTGTGCACTTTTTAATAAATAAATCTTGTCGCAATTCACTCTCAAAATTGAAACTTTGACTTTAATTAAATGTATTTTGTCAATAGGATCTATGACATTGTATTTGGTAAGTTCAAAGTACAAATGGTTCACATCATACCTGACAAATCATACCTTTCTGAACTCCTCTTCATCCCTGGAAAAGACTGCCCTCGCATGGACCTGTCAGTCACTGTTCAGGACATCACAGTATCGCCTTCATTGATGGTGAGGAACCTGGGCATAATCCTCAACTGCGGACTGTCACGCACACCAAACATCACTGCTGTGGCCCGCTCCTGCAGATTTGCCCTCTACAACATCTGCAAGATCCGGTCTTTCCTTGCAAAAGACGCGATGCAACTCTTGGTCCAAGCGCTGGTCATCTCTCACATGGACTACTGCAACTCCCTCTTGGCTGGACTCCCAGGCTCTGCAACTAAACCTTTGCAGCGTATCCAGAACACTGCAACTTGTTTACAATCTTCCCAAATTCTCCCATGTGAACCCTCCGTGACCTCAACTCGCTTCCTGTTGCTGCCCGCATGTCTCCAAAAGACAGTGGTGCTGGCCTTCAAGGCTATCAACGGAACTGCACCCGTCTACCTCCAAACACAGGTCAGACAACATGCCCCAGCGAGAGCATTTTGCTCTTCTACATCAGCTGGCTGGCTGGTACCCCCATCACTGAGAGCAAACGAAGCCCACTCAGTGAAGTCGCGACTCTTTTCTGTTTTGGCGCCTCAGCGGTGGAACGAACTCGAGACCAATGTAGGAGAATGGAATCACTCTCCATCTTCCGCAAAAGGCTCAAGACTCATCTGTTCAGACTTCACCTTGACCCCACTTTGGACAAAAGCGTCTGCTAAATGCCCTAAATTTAAATGTAAATGTCATGGCCATCTAACATAGGGAGAGAGTATCAATTACAGATGTCACCCTGAAGGCTTCAAATACATGTTGGTAGAGCGACACCGCATAGACAATAGAGTCAAACAATATAAAATCATCAATTTTTTTGGCTTCATCTGAGCCGTACTAAAACTTGTGTGTGAATAAACTACCGGTTAGGAGATTTAAAAAAAAAAAGACACAATAATGTGAAATGATGGCCATAAAGTAAGTACTTATCAGTTGTCGCTAGCGGCTAAAAACTAAACAAAATCAATATTTGTGCATCCTTAATTGTTTTGACACATCCAAAATCAGAACTTTGCAACCAAGCATTTGACAGCACTTGCTAATTAATCCACCCGAACAACTTTCTGTTGGTCATTCTAAATGTCAATAATCTGTTCCCTTAACACAAGTCCAGTCTGTCTTTAAGTTGTGAGGTGAATGCAGATAGAAATTAATGAGAAATATAGTAGTTTCTATTTGTGAGCAAAATCAAGTGACAATTTTATACTCATTTGGGCCCAGCCGTTGATCTGTCTTTAAGTTGAGAGGTGAATGCAGATAGAATATAATGAGAAATATAGTAGTTTCTATTTGTGAGCAAAATCAGGTCACAATTTTATACTCATTGGGGCCCAGCCGCTGATCTGTCTTTAAGTTGTTAGGTGAATGCAGATAGAAAATAATGAGAAATATAGTAGTTTCTATTTGTGAGCAAAATCAGGTCACAATTTTATACTCATTGGGGCCCAGATCTGTTGTAATGAAGTAGCTAGTTTTTTTTATCATACCTACAGTGCCTTGGCAAGTGCCATTCCAAGGATGTTATAATTATACCTGGACACAGCCATGGAGGTAAGGTCTCATTCATTTCTATAAAAGCTCCTCACTGGTGCATGAAGCCAATATGACTCGACTGTCTTCCACATTGTGGGATCCATAGAGCTTGCACACCAGAGACTTCCGCCGACTGAGCTGGCTAACTTTCGGTTTAGTGCCCGGTTAACTTGACTTGGGATAAAATAATTCAATCATGCAGCTTTTCTAGGTTTTGAACATTTTATTGTACTGAATGGCTCAAATTTTGACGGTAACATTTCTCATTTTGTGGGGGTTGTGACAATGTATCCACTGTTTTACAGACGCTTCTTTCACAATGTTGGCTTATGGGAAAAAGTATGTTTGGGCCACAGTGCATCATTTACATTTAGCAGTCGCTTTTGTCCATAGCGACTGACAGTAATTCATACATACATTCATGGCGGTGGCTGCCATACATGCTGCCAACATCAGGAGCAGTTTGGGGTTCAGTCTCTTGCCCAAGGACACTTCGATATGCAGACCAGGGGAACTGAACCAGCGACCTTCCAACAAGACGCTGGCTCTACCCGAGCCACAGCCACTTAACATTTGGCCACCACAAAAACTGGCTACAAAAAGCATTAATATAATAATTAATATAATTAAAGCTGCTAGCAGCGATGAACGGGCCCATGCGCATCGGGGCATGCTGCTGTCGGGCGTGCTGCTACCCGGCCCCATTGCCTGATTATTGTGTACGCATCTCTTAACTATCCGTGTTTTGGACAGTGCAGGAAGGGGTTAAATGTAATTTGTGATTTAAATTAAGTCAAAAAACACAGCTTTCCTCTCTGACCCTGTGCCACACTCCCAGGTTATTTGACTTTGTATTCTTAATATCATGCATACACTGCTGAGTTATGGTAGTTGTGTTTGTTGCTGTTGTGACAGTTCACAAGCACGGTAGATTGTTTTTTAATCCTTCCTCTTTCAAAGTCGACAAACTCAAATTTTCTCCAACCTGTGCAGTTAGTGTGCCCAGACTCTGGGGAGACATAGCGTGAAGGAACAGGGAACTCTAACTCATGTCATCACACAGAAACACAGACACAGACTGACAGGCAACTGATATAAAGCTCCCTCTCCTCTAGTGCAGAATTTACAATGCTCCGTTTTTCTTCCCCCAACAAAGTTGTTGCAATTTCAATGATTCTCTGTCAGCCCCTCAAACCTCCCCCTGCTCATTGATGAATTAAGATAAACATAAACATAGCATATAAACAAAACTATGGTTACACCGTGTGTCAGAATGACATCTGATAATAGGATGTCACCGATGGTGCTCAACAGTACAATGGAACACTAAAGTACTGTACATTAGAAGCAGCATTGTCACATCTTTCTTCTTTAAACCTGCACATACAATTTCTTATATGCAGGTTGTGTTTCAAAGTTGAAATAGATCTACTGCATGTCAAGGATGATTCCTGACTAGAACAACTAAGATCTTTTTTTCTTGGTTTTGATGAAAGCAGTGGGTCTAGGACCCCAGCACTCAGATGTAGGTTATAATAATCAAACAACAGTTGCAACTAAGCCCTGACTTAACAGTACTGTAAAGTATGTGTGTAAGAAAGTACAGTAGGTCAAAGATCAAGTATAAGTTATAGGGAGACAGCACAGTGACTATTTAACACTTATTTAAATAAAAACACATCACTTACAGCCTACGGAAGCGTATTGCATTCACTTGAAAAAAAAAAAAAACTCCAGTTTTTCTGAGTAATTTTTTTTTTGGTTTGTTTTTTTGAGCATTTTTTTTCTGTTTTTCTGACTAATTATTTTGCTGCTTTTCGGGGTAATTTTTTTCTGTTTTTCAGAGTAATTTTTTTCCCTGTTTTTCTGACTAATTCTTTTCCTGTTTTTTCGGAGTAATTTTTTTTCTGTTTTTCAGAGTAATTTTTTTTCTGTTTTTCAGAGTAATTTTTTTTCTGAATTATCTGTCCAACTGATCCTGGAGAAACATTGCTATGTCTAGCAGATCTGAATGGGCTTTCCTTCTGAACAACCACAAAGTCCTCAGGTGCCTGTCGACAAACTAATGGTAATAACATCTATATGACTTAAAGACAGGACTATCTCCCAGTGACTTAAACCCAGATCAAAGTAAAACTTGATGTTTGTTTCCATTAAATCGAGGAATGAATGCGTCTCTTGTTGCAAATGCTCTCTAAACTCAGAAAAAAAATTATTCAGAAAACCCGAAAAAAAAATTACTCCAAAAAACAAACCAAAAAATAAATTACTCAGAAAAACAGAAATGATTTCTCCAAAAAACAGACCAGAAAATAAATTACTCAGAAAAACAAACACATTTTTTTCAAGTGAATGCAATACGATTCCGTATACAGCAGCTTTTATTAGATTTTAAAAAACACAGCGGTATTGACCTCATAATGCTTGTTCATTGCAGTCTGCTGGTAACGCTTGCAATTCAGCCAATGGTAAGTCAGTGTGGAAAATGGGCTTCACAGCCCACGTCCACACAGGATGGTGGTGACAAAGACACACTGAACTCTCAGTTAAGCTAATTGGTAGAAACCAACATGACAGGGTGTTTTGTTAGGTATAGTTGTTCAGCTGATCTTCTGTCTATCACACACATACATTGAAATATAGTACATCATACATTGCAGTACTACTAATAATAATAACTTTATTATTTACCTCTAATTAAATAATAATTACATTTCAGTACAGCCAATCATTTTGTATTGTAACAATAGCTTCCCCCGCTCAAATCAACACTTTCCACTGTCCCAAACAGGGAATAAATTGGCCATTGTCATGGGGCTCGTGTTCCTTGGGGAAACAAAGTGATGTGGGACCAGGAAGTGAAAGTAAGTGCTATCAGTGTATTGAGTGTATTGTTGGTATTTGCGTACACAATGTATGGACAAACGGAATGGAATGGGTTATGGAGCAGAATCGACGGGTACCGCGTCGTTCGCTATGATGTTGGCAGAAGTTTGGTGAGTAACTGAGAGATGTGTAAAATAGCAATCGAGCATGAATGAATTACGTCGCGGTTGCCAGCTTTGCGTGTAGTAAAACATCAAAGATAAGTGTGTGTGTGTGCGTGTAAGCGTGTGTGCGTGTAGTAGAAGGTAGTCAGTTTAAATGTTGCAGGGAATGTCAGGCGAGTTGGGGGAAAAGGAGGACTAGCTTTTCAGAAAAACTGCTCCGGGGTGTCTTCCTCCTCCTTTACTGCTTGTACCAGCAGCTGTTGGCTCAGTGGCACCTCTCTCTCGTGCCACTCTTTCAGAAGGTTAATGTGAAATACCTGCTGCTGCTTTCTCCTCTCTGGTCTTTCCAGCGTGTAGGTGGTGGGCCCCAGCTTCCTGTTGATGCTGTAAGGTCCTTGCCACTTGGCCAACAGCTTGTTCTCCTCTATAGGCAGGAGTAGAAGAACTTTCTGGCCTGGCTGGAAGGTTCGCTGCCTCGCTCTCTGGTCATACCAGCTGGTCTGGGTTTGTTGCACCTGTTGAAGGTTGTCCTCCACCAGGTTGGTCATCTCTTCCATCTTCTCCCTCATGGTAATGACATAGGTGAGGATGTTGGTGGTGGTGGGCTTTGGTGACTCCCAGGCATTTCTGAGGAGATCAAGAAGGCCCCTCACCTGTCTGCCAAACAGGAGTTCGAATGGTGAGAACCCTGTTGAGGCTTGGGGAACCTCCCAATAGGCGAACATGAGGTAGGGGAGCCAACGGTCCCAGTCCTTGCCATTGGCAGCCACAAACCTCCTCAGCATGCCCTTCAGTGTCTGGTTATATCTTTCTACCAGTCCGCCAGTCTGGAGGTGGTAAGGAGTGGTCAACTGGCCAAAATAATTTGCCAGCTATTCTCTGGAGTGTTTTTACACTACCCAAATGACCTGCCCAGGGAATGTCATGACCTAAGCTCAGTATATTTTAGCCTTAGGCTACAGAGGACTACTAGCTGCTCAGTGCTGCTCCCTTCAGGCTGGTGATATAGCAGGCCCTGTTACACAAAGTAAAATTCTCCCGAAAAGAGTTGGCATGTGCTCACCCCTTCAACTTCTGTAGCCTTACTGAAGAGCTCTCTTAGGGACTTATCTTGCCTCTGCAGCTCTTTTAAGTCATGGGGAATTTCCCATATATCTTCCCTCACAACAGGCAGTAGTTCTGGCTCTGAGTCTGCCATAACTCTAACAGTGCCCAACATCTTTTCTCGCCTGCGCTGCAGACAGGTCTTTACTGCTTTAAACTTCTGGTTTCCTGTTGGCTGTATGGCATCATCTCTAACAGCCTCTGGATCTCAGTCTTTGTCTGAGACCTGGTAGCAACCATACTCACTGGCAGAGTAGACTGCACCAGTTCTGGCAGTATGAGCACATCCTAACCCAAAACAACTGGATGACTCAACCCTCTGCCAGCTTTAAGCTTGTAATTCTGCTCTTGTACCTCAAGAGAGATCCCAGCTATAGGGTACTCACGCTCATCTCCGTTGACACAGCACACTCTGAGGCATTCCCCTGTCAGCGTTTCGGGCTGATACACCATGCGGGGTTGCACGAGAGTCCGGGTGCTGCCAGTGTCAGGAAAAGCCCTTGCTGGCCTGCCGTTCACTGTTACCTCTATGGTCTGTACCTTGCCGATATATGAGGGTTCCTTTCTAGTCCCAGGACCAGAACACATGTTGCACTTTTTGCCCTTTTAACCGGGTATCCTCTGATGAGGTGTCATGGCTTACCACAGAAGTGACATACAAAGCTGTCTCTGCTCATGGGGGTTCTGGTTGTAGGTGGGCTTGTAGGTCTGGCATGAGTGTGGTGCTGTGGCGGGTAATATCTGGTGCTTGGACCCCTTCTCTGCTCGCTATATCTCGGACCAGCTCCACTCCCATTCACCACAGACTTACCCTTAATCATAGGTCTGCTGGAGCCTTGCGGGCGAAAGTCCTTTGTTCAATGACGAGCGGCCAGGAAAGAGTCAACAAGCTCTGCTGCTTTGTGTCCAGTGTGTGGGCCATGCTCCTTGATCCACACCTGCACCTCTGGAGACAGGGAGCGCAGGAACGGCTCCAAAATGAGAATCTCCTCAACGGTCTTTGCGGCTGGCCTAAGCCACTTGTGGTATAAGTCCTTCAGCCTTCTGTAGAATTCCCTTGGTGTCTCCCCCGGTTGCAGGTTTGGTTCTCTAAACCTTTGCCGGTACACCTCTGCGCTTATTTCATATTTTGCTAATATGGCATCTTTCACCTTGTTGTACTCCATTGCGTCGTACGGATCGTGTCCTACCGGTCAGATATGGCACCAGGAAAATAGCCCAGTCAGCTTGGGGCCACCTGTAGGCTGTAACCAGTCCCTCAAAGGTGGTCATGTGCTGCTCCACGTCGTCCCCTTCCTCCAGCCTTGGCACGGCTACTCTGGTCCGCGTCGCTGGAGACGGCACCACTGGTGGTGCAGCAGGCATCTGCAAATCTGCTAGTGGTGCTGCAGGCATCCATGGGGCTGCTGGTGGCGCTGCTGGCAGCACGGCTGGTGAAGTAAGCGTGTGTGTACGTGTAGTAGAAGGTAGTCAGTTTAAATGTCGCAGAGAATGTCAGGCGAATTGGGGGAAAAGGAGGGCTAACTTTTCACAGTCAGCAAGAAAGTAATCAGACTGTTCCTATGATCTCTAAACTTACGTGCCATGTTGGTTTAGAACCACTTGCTATGGAACTGCCAGAGACTGTTTGGAAAGGGCAGGTCCATTCAGAAAATATATGGCACGTGACAAATAGTCGCCAGTTGTAGTGGGGGTTGCTGTGGTTCAAGAGTAGAGCAGGTTGTTCATTCCCCAGCTGCAAGTAAAAGTATACATGAGCAGGATGCTAAACCTTGCATGTGTCAAAAAGCGTGGGTTTTCTCTCCTCTCTCAGATGTTTAGATGTTAATCACAAACCACCATTTTTAAAGTGCAGGTTCTTTAAATACGAGGGTGAGCAGTACTTAACAACCCGAACACGATTGTATACAGAAAATATTTGTTGCACCAGAACTGGTTGGAACAATGACTTTTCATAAAATGGGGGAAATCTTCTCTTAAAACCAGAACTAAAACAATGTTAAAATTCAGCAGTCTCAGAGCTCACAGCCGTGATCCAGTCTTTGTCCTCTCAGTGGTTTTAGCGCCACCTCTCCGCCACGCCGACTTGACCACCGTGAGTCGTCCTCCACTCTGTGTAGCCATGAACCTCACTGCTGCCTAGCTGCTCCCAGCCTTCGTCCACCTCAGCTGAAACTGCTCTTAACGATACCCGTGGACAGCTTTTGTGCAGAAGCTCCCTCTTCCGCCACTCCGCATGCAGAGGCCTCCTACACTATTACTGGTGTCTCTGGTCGGCCTTGATGTCTTCCTCCGCCGCTGCCCTCTCCTTGGTGTGTCGGTGTCTGAAGAAAAAAAGAGAGACAGCATCGACTACCTGGCCTGCCTATCAATAATCTGTGGGCCTGCGCTAACAGCCAATTGGCTAATGCAGGTGTCAATCAAAAGTGGCAATCACTGTTCAAATCATAATTGGCCGTTTCTAAATCATGCATATAATCAACTCAAATCAAAAGAAAATACACTCCAATCATAAACAATCATAACTGAAATTCCTCATAGGGTGCTCATTGGTTGAACTGCAAATGCATAAGTGGCGAGATGGATTTGCGAGATCACATGATCTCACAAATCCAGCTGCTTAACAACATAATATGGTAGCATTCTCTGTTAGAGAGAGACAATTATCCACTCGCAGACTAGGTCCACTTTGATTAAGGTTGCTCTCAATATTGTATTTGATAGAAGATAAAATGTATCTTCTCAACTGTGATTTGCCTTGCAGTCATTTCCTCAATATAAAATTGATTTTAGTTTTCCATTCATTGAGGGCAATTTATTCCTTTTGTTGTTTTAAGGTAAAAAGAGGAATACGATAGTCACAGTCACAATTTGAAAGAATTTTTTTGTTTTCAAATAACTAACCTGACCTCTTCTACTTTATAATCATATTGAGTTTGTCATTATGCAAAACAGAGCATGGCCTGGATTGGTCTATAACACAGGATTTAAAAAATGTCAATTATGGTCACTGGAAAGCTAGGGGCCGAGAGCTTATTTGAAATTCCCCTTGTTGTATCAGAGGCAAGAGTGGGTGGGTGATGGGTGGTGCTAGAGTGGGTGTGGATGATAATTCATAATTCCTAATGGCTGGTCTTTTCTGGTGAGGAACGTCATGTAAACAGTCATGTTTTGGGTAAATATTTCACAGGTCACTTTTCATTTTTAAGTTTTGCTAACCTAGGTGTTTCTTGCCAACCTGTCTGATAATCCGACTGCTCATGTTCTCTAACCTGTTGGACATCTTTTTAGCAACATGTTTCCCAGATCTTGGCCAATAACAAAACTACAAGAGTAATAGCCATGTTCTAAGAACTACAATTTTCCTGTGATTACTTTTTTCAGTGATAATATCAGATTTAGTAACTATAATACAATTCTGAGATATCAAGCGGAATACAGCTTCTAATCTGGTCTTTCCTCGTTACTCTTGGATTTCTTGACAAATCTGACCCTTGGCCCTTAATGTTCAAGCAAGGCCATAAAGTATGTTTCAATAAGATCTTGTTTGCTAAAAACACTTACTCTCAAGATATTCATTTCAGATTTTTAGAGCCCAAGATGATCAATAGAACAAAAATGATCACAGCTCTATCACATATACACTTTTCGATTTAAACTTGCATCCAACCCACAATATATGACCTCATCATTGCCTCTGTTCAGTCCATCAAGAGCTATGAAGGACTTCAGGGTCACAGCTTTGGTCCAACTTTGTTATCAGGGCTTACCTACCCTGTGGCTGCACTGACAGGGACCCTGGCTACGGGTCCTAGAACCTCCACCACAGTGATAAGGAAAGGTCAGTGTGTTCAAGTCATTTTGGTGCCAGAGGCTGGTGCACATTTCTAACAGACAGGAGGATGCACTGATATTCCTCCACTTGAGATGCTCCAGCTAGGGTAATTCATGGTATGCATACAGTATTTTAAAGTATGAATTATTATATTTCATCTTTGAAAGTTTGTGTACAACATCATATCAGAAATACATTGATTTCACAATATATGAATAGAAAATACAGATTCAGAGCTGACAGACAACTTACCGAGTGACAGTTGCATTTACATGCACTATAATAGTGTTATAGTCATGACTTATCTACTCTGTCTATTGCATTTCACCAATTTCGACTGTGTCATGAGATAACTTGTGTTGTGAATTACTGCTGTACAAATAAAGATTGATTCATTAAATCATTGATATTAGGTTTCAAATACATTAACAAAATGAGAATCAGTATCAGTGTCAAATCTGTAAACTTATTCTAGCAATGTTTTGAGTAGTAGTACATAGAGAGTCATCCTTAAATTAAAGTTAAACTCTCGCCAAAATGCAACCTCGGGTCTTTCTGTGAATGTCCCGAGTCAAATGTTCGTTTAAAAGCACGACGAAAGCGCCACTTTTAAGATTGACTGCTGTTGTTTCATGTTGTGTCAAGCCTTCTAAGTGTTAGAAAAATAGCGATTTTGCTATCATAGTAGTGCCCCTAGCACTCCATTGAAAAAGATTTTGACCCGAAAATGTTAATTCATACTGACTGACATGAACCAAGGAGTAAACATTACCATCTACAGCCGCGAGAGGACACTCTAGGCTAGTGACAACTATATGCTGCTCCTGTACCACTGAAAAATTAACTGAAACATTAACTTAAAGACAACTGAGAAAGACTGGCCCCCAAAAGAAAATCTAGGTAGTAAAATACGCAGAAGAGAAGATGGCGCTTCATCTTCCTCGGGAGTTGGTGGAGTTGTTCAGAAGTGACACCAAGGATGAAGAATTCAATGGATTCAGTGATGTGGAATGAGATTGGGAGCTTGGTGAACTTGCTTACCAATAACTTGCTTGTTGGACTCGCTGGCTTGTTATGTTAATTTAGCCTATTCAGCCTCCCAGGTATGTTCTTTATGCTATTGTGTAGTTGAATAACTGTTAATGTGTTACGTTAACATACCGGACACCTATTAAGCCTGTTGTTTTGGGTGCTATTGTGTAGTTGAATAACTTGCCTTTCCAGATTAAATGTCTGTTCTTGGTCTTGGATTTTGTGAAATGAATTTCTAAATAAATGCGACTTCTAATCAGGTGTGACTTTTATATTTTTTTTTCCTCTTCATGACGCATTTTTTGATTGATAGTCCGGAAAATACGGTATGCTTTTAAACGAATGTTTGTCTTGGGTACATTCACAAAAAGACCCTAGGTTGCATTTTGGCAAGAGTTTCACTTGAATGATGGGACAGTTTTATTGATTTGTTTTCATATATTTAGTCAATGAGTGATGGTGTTATATTAAAAGTTAAACTGTATTTAATTCCCATCAAATTATATTTGAATTAAAAAGTAAATCTATTTAATTGACCAAAATAGTTTTCAATTCATTTTTAGAACATCTGCCCCTTATAAAAACTCAATGACAACCAATTAACACCAGACACTGATTAAACAGAAAATTCATCTAGGCCCACTGAGCTCCCTCCCTCTCTCTGGTTGAACATCAGACTACCAGGTCGTCCGGGGGGATGTGTCACAGGAGGAAAGCCAAGAACAGGCACTCAGACATGGTCACACCCTTCCCCCTTTGTTAGAGCCATTTTTATCCTAAAATTTAAATTGTCATTGATTGATAAGTCTGTGTAAAATCTTACTTTGATCCATGAAGTGACACCCTATCAATGTGATTAATCAGATGATGATCATGATGAACAGCAACTTTGGGCCCTTCAGCAAGCAAGGGTGTAGAATGGGGTAAGATACAGTCTTGACCAAATCAGTCAAATGAAGGCAACAGATTCAGCGACTGCAGTGTTGTGATTTGGCCTGTTTTTAACTCGCAAATTAAAAAGCAGAGCCCTGTTTAGATGGCAAACTTTAAAAGACTTTTAAAGAACAACCCATAACACCCTCCTTCTTGTCCAGTGGACTTCCAGGGCCATTGAAATCTCTGCCAGTGTAACTGACACATTATTTCCTAAATTGTTCAGTGGTTGTCAAGTGTTAATGGGCTGTGCTTGTGTGGTGGAGCTGATGCGATGGACTGTTGCCATAGTTGCCCCACCAGTAAAGACAACATAAAGACTGACTGTGCCAGCTGCAATGTCTCTGGTCTTGTTAGGTAGAGCTGACAGGCAGGTGGTGGAGCAGCAGTAGAGGCACTCATTGAAAAGCAGCTCCTGAGGATGAATGGAGCTCCAGAAGACCAGGAGAGTGGACGAGAAGACCAGTGTGTTACCCTCAAAACTGCAGATTATAATTTAAATAATATAGAGCTACTGTGTCTGAGTTAACAGTTTGAATAAAGCACAGAAAACACAAACAACAAAGCCAACCAATCAGAAGCAGAGCAGGGCTGGTCTTGCAAGAAGATGAGTGGCATCCATAATAACATGTCAGTCTAAGTGTCAATCTGCCTCGGTGCAAGGTGGCAGTGAAAACGTGATATGGATGTTCATTAATTTTGGCATTCTATCAATAAGAAAGCAGAATGTATTTAAAAAATAAAGCACAGCACTCTGAAAAGAGCACTGAGTCGATAGACCAATACAAAAATGAGGGGGGACAAAACAAGTAATTTAAAAAAGTGGGTAGGACTAGTCCCATCCTCGGTTATTGGCTGTGACGCCCATGTATAGAGTACATGGAAAAAGAATGATACAGTAAAAGGCAGAGAATTTTGAGCATGGTATTCCTGGACACTTTTTTCATGAGCAGATTGTTACATTTAAAGGATTTAAAAAGCCAGAAACGATGAAAGCATCCATGATGTCAAATAAATGAATAGAAAAGTCACAAAAGAAAACATTGGACACAATGTGGATTCTATTCATTTTCTATGTAAATATAAGCATAATTTGAACTGTATTATATGTGGAACAATCTTGGAGAACATGTTTGATTACTGAGTCCCCCAGGTCATCAAAAATTGACAGGACCTGGCCCTGGATCATCGGAGGGCCAATATTAAAATAAATTGCTGGGGGGCCTTTGGGGATTATATTGTCCTGACCAATACAATCAGCAGCCCTGGGCTGCTCTACATACAGTAGGAAAGGTGGCAAGTCAAAAAATAGCACAAACCATATAGTCGCAATAACCACAATTATGGGAAACAGGCCACGTTGAAATAAGCCAGAGTGATCTGTTAAAATTTGATGAATTTTAGAAAAAGACCTACTTGGTCAAGCACACAGTAATGCTGCAGTATAGATTAAAAGGAAATTGTCACACATCTTGTTGACCCAACCAACTACCTCCAGTTTCCTTCAAAAGATGATAAGTGAAGGGTTACCAACCATGACAATGACAGTAGCATTACCAAACAAATAATTACCAAAAAAATCTGAAAATACACCAAAACAGCAACATTATTTCCTTGTTCAGGTGCCACTGAGTTTACCCAGGACCCACACACGAACAAATATTTCTTCCAATCCTACACATCCCTCCCCCACTCACTGTGTTATTCCTGATTAACCGTAAACGAGCAAATATTTTCCCAGTGTTCGCCAGGTTAGATCCCCTTTTAATTAAACTGGCGCATTATGTTGCTCTCTGATTAGTGGAGGAGAATCAATTATTCAATTCACAAACATGGACCGCAGGAGTTGGAGGTGCACAGCAAGCTGCTCATTTAATTCCAAGGACACTAATTAGCTACAAAGCAAGCAGTAACTTTCCTTCTCTTTTTTTCCCTCCCCTGCCTTCTTTTCCAATTACCGCACATGCAGGACACTTTAAGTTAGCAAGCAGAGGAGGAAGAATCACATGCCGGGCTGTGGGTGGTGTTTTAAGGAGGTGTTTTGGGAACAGGGATGGGAGAGGGGTGTGGTGGGTCAATCTTTGCTTTATTTACACGGATTCTCCTCTAGTTAGTGAGGTCAAGAAGGAGAACCAGGCAGCAGGGAGCTTATTTACTGATATGTAGATCACGGAGCCTAAGCATTCAGGAAATGACCCCAGGGATTTGTGGATGTGTTGAGCTGGGGCTGCTTACTTTTGTTCTCTGCAATCAAACAGCGGGCAATTATCTGAATTATTGACAGCAGATTTCGCATTTCAACTGCAAATTAAGGCTATCAATAAAGCTTTCTGAAGCAAAAGTGACTAATTAACCAACGGAGTGGAGCTCTGAAGCCTTGATATAAATGAAAAAAAAAAAAACTCCAGTCGGCTGCACGTTGTGGAAACACAGGGGAACTAATTAGTTTAATTATCAAAACAGCTAATTAAAATTACACAGTTGCCTAATTAGTTCTGTGCTTCTTGCTGTCTCCTTTTCTCCCTCTTTCTTTTTTCTTAGTTGCCCTCTCACTCTATAATTGACAGGTTGAAGTTAAATATAAAATAAGAGGAAATAGAGCAGTGTGTGTGTGTGTTTGTGTGTGTGTGTGTGTGTGTGTGTGTGTGTGTGTGTGTGTGTGTGTGTGTGTGTGTGTGTGTGTGTGTGTGTGCGCATGTGCTGGAGGTTTTTTCTATGCACATGTGTATGGATAATGGAGAGCACAAACCACTTCTGCTAAATATCTCCTCCTGTGACAGAATTATAACAGCAGAATAGATGACTGCTTTGGTGAGATCTGTTTCCAGGATCGGAGATGGGTTGGCCCAGGTGAAAAGAGGAGAGAGGGGGTAAGAAATGTCGACTCCGCAAGTGACTAAGAGCAAGCCTCCTGATTAGAAAGTCACTGCATTATTGGACCAAATTTCACAAATTATTTTTCGTGACAAAGTTGTGTGTCCCACTCATTCCATTACTATGGAAGCCGAGAACGGCCATGGATTTTTTTTTTTTATGCACTGTTATCTCGTGATAATGACTTATTATCTGGTTATCTCGATATAACCAAGATTGTTTTCTCGTGATAACGAATTAATTATTTCGTTAACTCGATATAACAAAGATTGTTTTCTTGTGATAACGATATAATTGTGTGTGTGTGGGGGGGGGGATGAGTCAGTCAGTTAGTGTAACGACTGTAAATGACCTTTAATGTTATAATTGTTTATAAGAACATCTTGTTTTCATTTAGTTTACTGATATTCTTTGAAGCCAGGTTATTATTTCATTAATTATATTAGACGTTAAATGTGGGACTTTTATTTTGAAAGCATCTCGCTGTGAACCGAGAAAACCCAAGAGTACCCATCTGCAGTCAAGATGGCCGACAAGGGCGCCGCCATATATCCAATCCATACCGGAAGTCCCAACCGGAAGTTGTGGTTACTCACCAAAATAAAAGCCGCCATTTAACCGATCCATACCGGAAGTCCCAACCGGAAGTTGTCAATCACCAAAATAAAAGCCGCCATTTATCCAATCCATGCCGGAAGTCTCAAGCGGAAGTTAGTTAATCACCGAAATAAAAGCTTAAAAAACACGTACGGTTACACCATAGACTGTATGGTTAACACATAACATGATTCTATGCATTTTGTGCATTTACATGTTGATCGTAACGGTATAATTGATTAGTTAATTGTCTCGCCACGACTTTACTCAGTAGTTAGAAGCCTATAATAATCACTAACTTATAATGTTAACATTTCATGTATTTAGCTTCAATATCAACGTTATGAATAAAAATGTGAATATTATGCTTGTGTGGTGGTGATAGGGGGCACACACACACACACAAACAATAGGACTGCAGAATAACTAAGAATAAATAAACTGAATTCTCAAATTAAATAGAGAATTGGTAAAACGGTCACAACAAATGTCATACTTACTATCAAATTAGTACATGGTAAATGTTAATTTATGCTACTGTTTCATTGATTTACAATTAATATTGATTGTAAATATTAATATTACGGTTATTAAACACAAATACAATGTTTGTGTGTGTGTGGGTTACACACCCTAACCCTAACCCTAACCCTAAAACAGGAAATGATATGGGCCAACTACCACTGTTCAGCTATTAAACACCAAGTCCTGACCACCATTACCCATTAATCTCAATGTCCCAATTCAAAATGTTGCACCGTAATTGCATATGAAAAACAATACAAAGGGATCTACCATGTTAAATAAAGTTTACTTGACATTTAATTTATTTTCATTAATTGCATATATTAGGAATTGAGGAAAACATCAACACTTAGCCTATAGAGACAATACAACACTTATAACATTGAATGAAAAAATGCAATAGGCTACTGCTGTTACATGACTTTTCCTAAAAGTGTCTGTATTTTAACTTGGAATAGTTTTTTATATAAATTACACAAAATATGATATATTAACCTGTTTCGGCCATAAGCGGTCAAACTGACCGCACAGCACTTTGCGGGGTTTCATTGTTCCATTTTTCGCGTGGTTTGCTGCTTTCATAGTCTCTCTTGTCTCTAACTGTGTCAGCGGTCTCCAGCTGTGCCTCTTTGTGAATTTACTCGTGAGTTAATAATTATATAGTTGTATTAAATAGCTTGTTTGGCACCATGGGCAAACAAAAACGGGAGTTCTTCCCTCCATGAGACAGCGAGCGGAACTGTTCACAACTCGAAGGTGCTGAAATGATCCGACTCTGACTGTGTACCAGCCAAGGAAGAATGTCTGCATCCTGAGCACCTGCACACAGGTGTGGACACCTTCAGTGGGGCGAAGGCAACACCACAGTCTGATTACTACAACAACACCAAGTACGGCGTGGACGTCCCGGACCAGATGCGAGGGCGTACTCCATCAAAGGCGGAAAGATGGCCAGTGGCGGTCTTCTATAACATCCTTGACCTGGCTGGGATCAGTGCCCGCATCTTATTCAGGGAGCACCAGCAGCAGGAGAGCCCGGAGGAAAGTCCTGCAGCAGCTGCAGAGGAGCTGAGGGCAGAATACATGGAGGGAAAAGCGGCCGCGGCAGTCGGCACAAGGTGGGCAGCAGCGGAAGCGACCACCGCAGCAGCAGCAGACACGGACGCGGAGGCAGTGCAGGTTCGAAAGAGCTGCAAAAGGAACCAAACCTCGGACACTTGAAATGCCACAAGCCCGTGTGTAACTGTGAGGAGAGCGGAGGTCATCTGTAGACTGTGACCAGTGATCAAAACGGCTCTTTGTTTGTTTGAGATCAGCTCGTTTCCATCTTTTTCGGTTATAATATATTGTTTTAACTTATATATTAATATAAAAATCATTCATAATCAAATAAGTTACTTTTATTGTTCTAACTTTTCTCTATTAAATTCTTGTGTAAATATGCAAAAAAAAAATAACGGTTTACTATGTTATTAATAAATGCATAATTGAACTTGTTAAAATGCTACATTTTGGTGTAATTTCGTTAAAGAAAAATACATCATGACATAATGAATGCATTCATCACTCAATCGGGTATTTACATGAGAGATTATAGAGTTTAAAATCTAGCAGTCCAAATGACGCTACAGCCGTTCAATTAGTTGTGGATTTCCGGCCTTCTCAAGTCCACCTGTCACTTTGGTCGAATCAGAAACATAATTTGACCCAAACTCTTGGGTCGTGTAAAGCGCACTGTTACGCCTTAACCAAGATATAGATCATTAAGATTAATTGGATCAGATCTGACTGGAATGAATCCGTCACAGTTGCTGGTAAACTGATTCAATTCACCCACCAGGCGCAAGGACACGGATGCTAATTTCGATCCCTGCAGTGTAATAAAGCCATACATTCATTCTTTCCCTGTTAGCCTACATAGTAGGCTATATGATTATTGAGAGCTCTCTCTCTCGCGCTCTTGGTCTGGAGTCTTGCAACGAGGATGGCGCCCGACACTGCAGCACGTTGCCAAGCTTGATAGCAAATGCAATTTTTAAAAAAAAAAAATAGGCACGCTGAGAGAGATTGTTTGGGCTTTTATTTTGGTTTTATTTTGGTGATTAACTAACTTCCGCATAAGACTTCCGGTAATGATTGGTTAAATAGCGGCTTTTATTTTGGTTTTATTTTGGTGATCAAGCAACTTCCGGTTGGGACTTCCGGTATGGATTGGATATATGGCTGCGCCCTTGTCGGCCATCTTGACTGCAGATGGGTGCCTCTCAGAAAACCCGTGCTCTTGTGAATCGTGTGTGTCTGCATGTTGGAAGTGTGCCTGCATGTTTTTTGCTGAACGTGATGAAAATGATTTACTTTGCACCTGATAAAGGGCACAAGCTCTTACTATGTGACCAAAGGTGTGTTCGAGTGCACAAGGTTCCTGAAATAAACTCCTTGGACCATCAGTGAGAGTCTGACCATCATTCAGCCGGGGATGCTACAACGACGACATCGGGCTCACTTAGATTGCGCCGCCGATATAGCTGAAGCCTTGCTAACCGTCTTCTTAGATTACACACATTAGTGTGTATATTATCTGTAATAGCAAGGCATAATGCTATTTCAGCCTGTCAGGCCTTGATTGAAAAGATATGTGACGCAGTGATCGATATGCACCTGCTCTGACATTGCTACAGTGAATGATGTTTCCTGCAATGATTTAATATACTACACTAATGTTTTGTTTTCTCGAGATAGCGAATTAATTATCCCGTTATCTCGGGAAAACGGAGGAAATAAAGTGTATGAATGCGTGGCCGTTCTCGGCTTCCGTACATTACAGAAAAATGGGCATTGTAGAAATTATTGGAACTCAAGACTGCCATGATATACATGTATTTTACATGTGTATGTTAACATTTGACCACAATTGTACCTCTGGTTGTTTTGTACCCATGGAAATTAAAACAAGTTATCAATTTTTCGCTTATTTATAACAATTACCTTTCAAGAAAAGTTAGTCTTGTTTAATTGTTATGGGTTTTAAATTCACTTGTCACAATAGCAGGTACACACACATACAGAAATACAATAAGTACAGGACAAAAGATTTGAATAAGAGAGAAAAATAAAATATAGAATGGACTATACATTATGTGCATTATATGTACAGGAGGCAAAAATGTGCATTATATACATTTAAATAAAGTGTCAGAGTATTGCCTTGTTGGATGCATAAATAAATAGTGTTTAAATACATTGTTTGAAAATAAACAGACTCGGTGTATGAATATGAATATGAATACGTACAAAAAATAAAATAGTACTATTGCACAGGATAATTGCACAAGATGGCGGAGGTAGAAGTGTAAGTAGTGCACAATAAGCAGGTGCTCATGGTGCTACATTAAGGGTTATTGGTGTTGAACAGTCTGACAGCCGTTGGAATGAATGACCTGCGGTAGTGTTCCTTTTTACACCATGCGTGAAGCGGTCTGTTGCTGAAGGAGCTGCTTAAGGCCGCCACAGTCTCATGTAGGGGGTGAGAGGGGTTGTCCATAATTGATGTCAGCTTGGCTAACATCCTCCTCTCACCCACCTCCTCAATGGAGTCCAAAGGTCAGTCCAAGACTGAGCCAGCCCTTTTGACCAGCTTATTGAGTCTCCTCCTGTCCCTCTCTGAGCTTCCACAGCCCCAGCAGACCACAGCGTAGAAAATAGCTGATGCTACCACAGAGTCATAGAAGGTTTTTAACAGTGACCTGCACACACCAAAGGACCTCAGTCTCCTCAGCAGATGGAGACGACTTTGGCTCTCCTTGTACAGGACATCTGTGTTGTGTGTCCAGTCCAGTTTGTTGTTTATGTGAACACCCAGGTATTTGTACTCCTCCACGATCTCAATGTCCAAACCCTGGATGTTCACTGATGCAGTTTGAGGAGCCTTCCTCCTGAAATCGATCACCACCTCCTTTGACTTGCTGGCGTTATTGCACAGGTGGTTCAGTTCACACCAGGCGACAAAGTTGGTGATGACCTTCCTATTCTAGGCAAGTTCTGAAGAAGTCCTGAAGAAATGCGCTAAAAGTACATTGCTAGGTTTAAAGAGTGGCATAATGCCAAATATTGTATGAATGAAAGCTGTTGTATATTATGTATATATTTTAAGGGTTTTTTAAGGTAAAAGTTGAATACATTTCATAATGTATCAAAGATGGGGAATATAAATATTTAAATGGAGTTTCTGGCATTCAGAATGTATGAGCAGATTATAATTAAATATGATACTACATTGTTGGAAAAGTAGTAAAGAAATAAGAGATACACATACACTGTTTTTGTGTGTGTGTGTGTGTGTGTGTGTGTGTGTGTGTGTGTGTGTGAGTGCGTGCGTGCGTAACCCTCTTGGTTGATGTCCTCTCAATAAGGCAATAATCACTTGAAGCTGAGGTAGTGGTACAGCCAGTTTATTGTCTCTCGGCTTACTCTTCAGTTCTGGTTGTATGACAGAAAAAAAGGGGAACGGTGAGTAACATTTTTCTCCCTTTTTATGGGCACATCTCTCTCGGTTGAATCCTCATTTCCACTGCATATCACAATAAAGTGTAGCGTATGATACAAATAAAATAAAATAAAATACTTTTACTATGATCGTATAGTGGATCTTTTTATACTGTAATGTCTGTAAATAAAATAAAAAGTGAGTGTGTATTAAATATAAATAAGAAATTAATTTTAAAATAAAATGCAAGCTACACATTTCTATTAGCTATTACCCTTTTTCATTCAACATATCAATAACTGGCATGGAATAAACATGAAATAAACATAACACAGCAACACACCTCTGCTGTATCATTCTCATTCTCATTTTCACACACACACATACCTGGTTGTATGACAGAAAAAGAGGGGAACGGTGAGTAACATTTTTCTCCCTTTTCATGGGCACATCTCTACGAAAGAAAACAGCATCGTGTTAAGCTAATAATGCTAGCTCTGTGCTACACATTTCCGTCGGCAACAAAACAACAAAAACACCATATAAGTTGTGGAGAGCACGGAAAAATCAACACTAACACACAGCAGATCCATGCACACTATAATATTAATTTTAACATGATTCCAACTACTATAAACAAAGTTTTGAGAGACTTGGGACATGTTACCTCTTGGTTGAATCCTCATTTCCACTGAGGATTTCCCATAATTCCTCTTCCCATACACTTTACAGTCACACACACAGCAAACAGCAGACACATTTAGCTGGATTTACTCACACTCTTAACTATGTTACATGTGCGTTTGTGAATACACTACTGTAAAAATATATAGTTTAACATTTTTGTATATTTGACTCAAAGATTGCCATGGTGATGGTTGCTAAGTTGGTAGCAGTGACTGAGACAATTAGTTTTATAGAGATTTTAGCTGAGGCTCACCTGGCATTATCATGCATCTCCCTAAAAAACTGCTGTCATTTAAATATCAATATGGTATAAACAATTAGAGCCTACTGAGCACATTGCAAAGTGGCTAGTGGAGCAGTTAAGAAAAGTGTATGTGTTTGCAAACCTCTGTTATTTAATATGCACTGTTCTGTCGCTCTCATGCTCCCTGCATGAGCTAACAGGCAGCTAACTCCTCCTCCAATCACCACGAGAAGTCGATGTCTGATTCAACTTGTTTATTGGTCATCAAGAGGTGGGTAAAACTTCAAGGTAAGTATTAATAAACGATACTACATTCATGTCCACATGTAGTTTACAATCAACAACTTAAAACATAGCCGATTCACATGGCTATGTATTAACCAATCAAATATGAATGAATTACTCTTCATATGAAATATTACTTGGACAAATAATAAAGAAGATACAAGATATGAATCAGACCAAGGATTTGCCTACCGACAATGCTCTTTAAAGGCTGACATGGAGCGGATGTTGGTGGATGTAGGAAGAACACACACGGTCCTCCATGCTCTCCTCCATGCTCTTCTTAGCTGAAATCTCGCGAGACTTTAGGTCACAACTCTATCAACGAAATTACGGTCTCTTAATGACACGGTACACATTAAATGAACTGTAACATCTTAAATCTTACAACACACTACTTCCTACAAACATAACACGCACTACTGTAAAAATCTGAAAACAGTTTAACATTTTTGTATATTTGAACTGTGACTGTGTAAAAAGTATGAATGTTAGGGAGAATTTTTCTGAATGTTTCAAAGTTTGAATGGAGTTTCTGTGTGAATATATGAAGGATTGGGAAGTTTAAAAGAAATTGAATGTTTTGAAAAGTTTAAATGGTATTTGAAAGATGACTAACACCATCAATGTAGACAGGACTATATAAGGAATATATAAGTTTAAATTGAATTTCTAGCTGTAAGGTGTAAATGAGTTGTTAAGTTTTGAAACTGCTTGAAAAGGTGTACAAAAATGTGGGGTATATGAATATTATGCTTGACTAACATTTCTACATTGAAAAATGGGAAGGGAGTTGGCGGACACATTTCCATGCATAGAAGAACATTCGTAACTTCATGCATCCAACTTTCACAACCAACATTCTGTCTTTTGAAGGCAGTAGCTCCAGCCAATGAGTGGCCTCTAGGGTTCAGCATGACTGATAGTAGTGCTTTCTGAAGAGCTCAAAACAATTGCAAACCTAGATGATAGCCCATTGAATTAATAATTTTGCAGAAAAATAACATAGTGTTATTTAATTATGGAAAACAATCTGTGTGTGTGTGTGTGTGTGTGTGTGTGTGTGTGTGTGTGTGTGTATACACACACTCGCACACAGACCCGCTGGCCACAACCCAGGTCCCACTGGTGATGAGAGTATATTGGGACCAGGGTACACTTCTAGTTTGGAAAAAATGCCTAACGACATGAAAAAATTGGCTCAAGAGAACGGATGGGAGAGACCGTGGGAGGTAACCACCTGGGGGGACCTGATCAACGAGGTTGTTAATAACCAGGACGCCCCACTGGAGGATTTACCCGAAGTCCCTCGAGAGGAAGGAGCCAGGGTCACAAATTTGAACCTCTGGACCACTGGGCTTGATGCCTGGGATAATGCTGCAGCCAGAGCCAGAGAGAAAAGTGCAGAATTCATTGTGACCCCGGAGAAGTGGCATCGTAATGGTGTCATGCAAGCACTCTGGGTGCACATCAGGCCATCAGGAACATACGTTAACCCTCTGGGGTCTGGGGTATAATTGGCCGTTTTTGACTATTTTTGATTTTACCATTATATTTCACCTTAAAAACTATTTACCTTGCCTTGTTTGGTGTCATTATTTTCAGCACAACCGCACATGTGTGACTGTACAGTTATTTTTTCACTTTGACATACTGTATTAACCGAATGGACCTAAAATCACAAAGAAACATAAAATCCGAGAAGGAAAAAGTTAGATTTTTTTACTGTAAAAACCACAAATATGTTTAACAAACCATTTTTATTACTTTATAATGCAAATATAAATTGTTGTTTGCTAAATTTGTGCATACGTTTTTGAAATTTACAAAGCTATGTGTAACTATTTACATTTAAATGCAGGCAATGCCTCAGGCTCAGGCCTCCCTCAGCTCCTGCATGCCTGCTCCACATTCCGCAGTCTCCTCATTGTTTTGACTCATTTAACAAAAAAACGACTCCACTACACACTAAACACACTACACCCAACACTACATAACACACTAACTATACAATCCAAATACTGTAAATGTCACAAATCTCTCAAATCTCAAAACTCACTATCTCTATCGCTGTGTCTATCTCCGTCACTGTCACGGTCACTCTTCCGCCTCCATCCCTCCCACAACTTCCACCTGTCCCTTAGCAACCAAATGACGTGGTTTGCCATATAATTTTGTGATTGGCTGATGTGGTGCCTTTTTCCACCACTAGCGTTTTTTTGGTTGCAAACACTTCCTGCTTGTGGACACTTTCGTGAGAAAAGCCGTTTTTTACCACCTCTAACTGCAGCAAACGCGCAGCAAACGTGACGGCGACGTTAGCGAAAAAGGCTGCTGTACATAATATATTGTAAATCCGGTTTTACTTGGTCTATCAACACGATTTAAAAACTGGTGTATAGTTTTATATACCAACACATAAAGTTGGAACCGAGACTCACAGAGGCTCCGTCTCGCTGCTACGTCATCTTAAACTGGCCATGTGATTTTGACGCGCCGGCGCGTCAATCAACCTCAGAGGGTTAAGGGTTAGAGTGTCAGTACAGATGGTTGTGGTCCCATATCGAGGAGTGTACTCGATGGGAGCAGACATTAAAGTTGTCAAGCACGTGTCAGGACCTGACACACCAGAGCCCGCACCAGGAGAAGAAAGGGGAGCTTGACGCCTGGGATCCTGGATCCGACGCTCATTCTCAAAAAAATGGGGACCGAAAAGAAGCAAGAGACAATACATTTCCGAAAGAATTAAAGATGCTCGCAAACAATGCAACAAAGATTGTCCAAAAGTGTGACGATTGACCCTTGGACCCGAAACGGAATAAGCTATAGTCAGCAGATGACATATTTGGAGATCAATGACAAGTTCATATGGTTGGACCATCCTAGGAAGGATTTTGATCCTGTGGGGCCACATCAGTATGGTTCGGGAGGATTCTTTTGCAGTAACTGGGAATACAAAAGGGACACAGATCCGACGGTCCCTGGATGCAGTTTGTATGTGTCCGAGATAGTAGGCGAATGTTATTGTCCCTATAGCAAATATCAGTTTACAGGAGTAAGCCTGCAGCCAGTACTTAAATGCCCAGAAGGATCACCCTGGGTGCTTAATACAGTATTCTTCAGTTTGAAGGAGAAGCTAGTGAAATTAAGGTGGGGACCAAATTACGCTGACCCGATGCAGGGGATGTATGCAGACTTCTGGATAGGATTGTACAAAATCTGGAGCAGCAGTCCTGAAATGTATCGTCAACTCCTCGTGCGGGAGAGAGATCGGAGGTGTTATGTGATTGAAAACCAACACCTTCCAATACGAACAGTAGTGACGCAGATATACAGAGATGGATATACCTCCCCTGCACCAGCGATGCTGGGTTAGACTGCCTACGAAGATGAGGGTTCGTGCATGACTCACGGGAACTTGTAATCAACAACTACTACCCCCTATATTCAGAGATATTACAAAATCGAGGGATAGGACTACAGTACGAGAATGCAAGAGAAGGTATGCGGGTGGGGCTAGAAAACAACATCTTTGCCATCGGGCCTCTGCCAAAACCAGACAGCACGATCGCCACCTCCTGGAAGTGGGTGCGGTGAGGGCTGGACCCTAAGACAAGGCAGTTCCCTTCACCTATATATCAGGAGCTCCTCAAGGGCAGAGTCATAAGAAATGTGGACCAGGCTGAGAGGAGTGCATGGCCTCTTGTGACAAGGTTGGACCAACCAAGGAGAAGACAATTCAGAACGAAGGCACCAAAGAAGCAGAGAACCTGGTCCTACTCAACAGATGGAGGATGGTCATACCACTACATCAAACCCGAAGTCCGTGAGGGATCCCAGGGACCCCAAAACCATTCGACCCAGATGAATTTGACTCAATAAGCACTGAAGACGAGCAGCAGCTACCACCGGAACGACCTTGGAAAGGAAAAAGATTTTTCAGTTTTTGCCTAATAACTAAAGTAATGACTGTACTGACAGGGCTAGCCATAGTCCTAACAACTCTGTACCAGTACGGAAAAGAACCATGGGCCCTAATCCATGCCAGGGTCCATCACAGAACCACCAAAACCTTCCAGCAGGACTGGTGGTTGGTCGAACCAAGAAATGTGTTTGTCGCCTGGGATGAGAAACCGCACCCAAGCTAAATTGTCCCATTGGAAACAAATACAGAGTCAAGGTTCGAAGGCATGGGTGATAGCTTTGAATGCCACAGGAACTTGGTCGAAAGTGGTCCAGGGAGAATCTTACTAAACGGTGATGGACCATGGAAGACCTCCAAGTTGACGAGGGGAGAGGATTAATCCTGAGGATGCTAATCCTGATAAGGAAAGAGCTCAAAACGTCGCGATGTATTGCGTACAGCCGGAGCTGGTAACTCCTGGATGGTACTGCTCCTGAGTATGCACACCACTAATGGGACTGGAAAGTCAAGGGTACTGGGAGGAAGAGGCAGTCTATGGAGCACCTCCAAGCAACCATGCTTGCCCCACGTTATTTTCAGGGTGGGAATTTTGGGGGCATTACAATCTCAACTACGAGAAAGTAAAAGAAACTGTTACTCCAAGCTCCATGTTTTTGGAATGTCAACAAGGACTGTAAAACCCAGAACTTTATAGTGATCATCCAGGCTAAAGCAGCCAGGTTCTATGCCTTGAAGTGGGTATATGGTCAAGAGCCGAATGCTTACCATGAGGATTGGCTTAACGATACCCTGCCAGGGATATGGATTACGTCACTACAGCACTTTGTGGCAGCCTTCCCGGCGGGGTATACAAGAACGGGTCAGGGCCTCAAAGGGCCATATCGTGCTGCTATTTGAGTCCAGAAGCTCCCTACACCTACGGACCTAATGACGGCCCCCATAGGAGTTTTCCAGAAAATCGACGAGTGTGTGGCTGAGAAACTATTCCTGGACCTGAGCGACACTGAATTTGTGAATGATGGCAAACAGAGCTAAAGATATGGGGAGCACCGACTCCCTCTGCAAGATCATGTAGCCTATATTCCTCCTCCAACCAGGCAGCAGGGTATGGCGGTGGTGTTACCCTGGACAAAAGTGATGCCAAGTTATGATAAGATCCCCCTGGATGGCCTCTTTGGCTCAGAGGCGCTTAAGCAGCTTTTCAAAACTAATAACCCATAATCAGACTTTGTGTTGTTATGCCTTGAGGGATGGAGTAAGCTGTATCCACTGTGGAGCCAATCCGGAGCAGGCCCAGTACCTCTGGGATGTAGCTCTGGCCCTGTGGTGTGGTCGATTCTATTTGGATTACTTGGCTGTTCATTCAGCGACGGGACTTTTTTGCTATAAAGAGGTACCCGAATGGCCAAAAGCGCCCCCTGCTCTTTGTCTTGAGTTGGAAATCGGGGCTAAAGTGATCTGGAATTCTGCAAGAACCATAGCAGACCAGGACCAGGTGATCGAAATTCCCAACAAGGGCGCATATATACGTATACGTAAGGATGTGGGAGTGCGAGGATGGGAGCCGGATCTCGACTTCGCATTTCAGTAGCAGGAAGATGGTAGCATTGGGTCATCGGCTCCCAGCACCTCGACTTCCTGCCCGGAGGTCCTTTGCCAACGCATCCACCCAGACGGGTTGTGTAAGCTGGTATTGGGATGAAGCAACAGGAAACCTTGTCAAGGAGGGGCCCTCATCGCCAAGCAGCAATGCCATCATTGCTGACATCTTGGCATCACTTTGTCCAGCGTAACACCACCGCCATATCCTGTTGCCTGGTTGGAGGAGAAATATAGGCTACATGATCTTGCAGAGGGAGCCGGCGCATTTGCAGATATGAGTATGCAACTTGACCAAGCGGCAATGGAAGCAGATAGCACCAAGCGTGGGCCATCTTTAGCTGAGAACACCGCCTGCAGGTACTACGATACCCTGCAGGTGTCATCAATATCATGCACGGACTCACCCATCCAGTCAGAAGATAGCGGAGCTGTTATGGAGGGTCAAAGCAGCAGCACAATTATAGCGATGGGGTTATCACCTGAGCCAACGGCGATGGAGATCAGCAGACAGGAGACAGTACCGTGCCTGGACCAGCAGCAGCAGAGCACACCACATGCAGATCGGAGTCCATCATTGATGCACTGGAGCTGTCACCATTGCCAGCAGCAGATTCACCTGTCAACACCAGAGATCACTGCAAGAAAAGTGGGATTTTCGTCCCGGTAAACGGGCGAAAATCTCCCCAATTTTCAGCAGTTAACGACAATTTACAGCCTGTGAACGTTGCGTTCGTCTGTGCCACATACTGACGGAAACGAACCCTGACGTATGTGGAGCTCGCGGAGGTGCAAACGGCTTTAATTAGCATATTAATAGCAGCAAAACCATGCCTGGCTACTCAGTATTGGATGAAACCACTACGTTTAAACAAGAAAAATCACTCGTGACTGGTTGGCAGATCTGTCACTATTGGTCACCCTGGGTCATTATAAAATATATATATATATATATACATGTATATATATATATATATATATATATATATATATATATATATACATGTATATATATATATGTATATGTATATATATATACACACATATATATTTACATATATATATATTTACATTTATATTCATTTATTTATGATATCAAAGACATGAATGAATTTATTGAGGAAAGGAACATTGACCAGGAAGTTTATTCAAAGAAAGAGCTTTATTAGCACAAACGCAAACACACAGCATGTACAAAGCATAATCTGCCCACACAACAACGGGAAGCTCACGAGAAGCCCCAAATCCTGCAGCACCATGAAGTGTCTGTTTTCCGCCTTGGAGTTGTAGGTAACTGGCGGCATTGTGTCTGAATTCGGTCCGTTTTGCAGACGTCTGTGGTGCGTCGCTCTGTACTTCGGAATCGTCTCTAATCTCGACAGCAGCGTGGCACAGAGCTCGGTGAGCTCCCGGCTCCATTCAGACACCCGCCGTCTTCCTCCTCAGACATCAGGTCCATGGTGGCGCACTTCCAAAGGTCCACCTCATCCTCAGCTAGCACACTCGATCCCGCTTCCAGCAGCTGTAAAAACAATCAATAAAGACAATCAGTGCTGCGCGATGCACTGCATATGGACACAACACATCTATTAATGCACCTGAAAAATAGTCACACTGACAAAAAACGGATCTAATCTAACAAGTCTTACCCTCTTTCTTCTCGATTGACTCTGAGCTGAACTCTTCACAGCTTCATCCTGCGATGGAAGATCTGGTTGTTTGTACCTGAAGCTCCTGCGTACTGTCTTGTCTTACAGACAGCTAGAAAGCAATTACCGTAATTTCCGGACTATAAGGCGCACCTGAATATAAGCCGCACCAGCCAATTTTAGGGAAAAACACAAATGTGTACATATACAAGCCGCACCCGATTATAAGCCGCAGGTGTTTTAGCATTTAATTACCATATGTAAAGGCTCGTGCACAGAGGAGATTGTCGGGAAAGAGACTGCTATTTGGGGAAGCTTCCATTTTATTAACATTTCAACAAACAAGTTGCATATTTGCATAACCTATGACCACGCAAACGTCAACACGCAAGAGTCAGAGACGCACAAACAGACGCACAAAGCTGCGGACTGGTTCGCACGGACAGTTAAAGACAACATGAATGTCATTTAATTCAACTAACAGCGAAGTAATGTGAGAAACTTCTCGGTCAGACTGACGACAGCTGTTAGCTCCGTTAGCACCGCCACCTGTCTGACTATGTGTTGTTAGCATAACAAACCTGAATCACTGACGTTGATGACGTCCACCGACAGAACAACGCGTTCCCTCGACGCAGAACTCCGAATGCTCAATGACGGTGTAGGGTCGACGACGTAGCTACGCTGTCGCCGCGACGCAGAAGCATAATAATAAACCAGGCGTTAAAGGTGGGGGACGTAACCTGTACAATCCATAGATTGAGGAGGTCCCCTAGTGGCCGTTAGCTGTAAAAATCCATAAATTAGCCGCACCGTTGTATAGGCCGCAGGGTTCAAAGCATGGGGAAAAAGTAGCGGCTTATAGTCCGGAAAGTACGGTACATGAGAGAGGTATGAAAAAAAAAATACGTATGTCACAGTAAAATTAAACAAGGAAGGAGAAAACAGTAAACGTTACTTACACACGATGGCATCCTTGTCGGAATCATGTAAATCTGGACTTGCAGACATAGCTCCGAGCAAATAGGAGGTCACGGCCTCGTTATGAGGCGAGGTTCGTCTGTGAAAACAAAATGCTTGCAGCGATAAATCTCCGTGTTCCTCTCAGGCAGCAAAGTGACCTCCGTCTGCGACCCGGCAAAGCTCCTCCTGTCAGCGCAGGCCTCCTCTCGACAATGACCATGCCGATAACCTAGCTCCTGCTAGCTAGCTTAGCTCCTGTTAGCTAGCTTAGCTGAACTTGCTTCGTGTCCAATAAGACAAACTCTTCGACAGCGATGGAGAGTCCAGCTCACACACTCGCAGCACGTTGTCCGACAACAGTTCACAGTCCAATAGTGATAAAACACGACACTAAAGACACACACAGTCCACTGTTAGCTGTTCGACGCCATCAAATCTCTGCTTCTTCTCCCTCGTCACTCAGGCTCCTGTCAACCCGGAAGTGTAAAACTCTTAAAGGTCATGAACTCTTACACATAATAAGAATTACTTTAACTTCTTTTAAACATTCAGAACCCATGAAATTAGATTTTAAAGTCACAATTTTAATTTTAAACAGTAATTATTCATGCATTTCAATATCTTATTTATCTCAAAATATTTCATGCAAATTTTAACTTCTTAACAACTGGCATTTTATCTTTAACTTCCCAGGAGAGAAAAAATAGAATAAATAATTTTGTGTATCTTTTTTACACAACATTGACCATTGCTAATGACATACACAGTAATTAATCTAGCATACTTTCATCAGATAAATCAATTCAAGCTAAAACTTAAGAGTCTATAATTAGGCTATACTGAGCCTCATCTATTTATACCAGAGATGTTCTTAAAATGAAGTTAATACCTTTTAGAAAAATGTCACCTGAGGTAAAACTCCCCCTGCTACCCTGATTTGCATTTGTATAGCTCACAGCATTTTCATTTACATGCTAAAGCCTCCCCTAGAATCAGGGGGAGGGGGTCCAAGCAGAATGTGCAATGTGTAATCGTGATTGAGAACAATGTATTGAAGTTTAGGAATATAATGAAAATCAGTAAAGACACTGTGTTGAGCTGAGGTCATGGGGAAGTGTTAAAGAACTGAACAGGTCAACGTGAGGACAAGAGGAAAGGCCACACCTTGGCCTCGAAAAACAAGCTGGTTTTTTGGTAACAAAGTGTTATGAAATCGTTAACAGTCATCAAGGGGTTATTAGCCAGTGAACAGAGACATGGATGAAAAAATGTCCTAATAAGGACAAAAAAACTGAGCTACTGTCCAAAGCAAGAGAATATATAAGACAGAAGCACGGACAAAAGTGCGTTCTTCCACAATGGAGTATGTGAGCAGCCGAAACATCGCAAAAAGGATTACAAGAAATCTTTAGCAGCAACAAACCAAGGGAATAATAGCATAACGGATTAGCCATTTTAACAAGCTGTGGATTATAATTTGGACATTGGAATACTTTTTGTGATGGAAATTTTGTACTTCATGAAGAGAGATGTGAACTGAAGTCTTACACAGGAATGTTCAATATAACTGTTTAACATGACCTGTAACCTGTGACCTTGTTTTAGGTTGTTTTATCACCCTTTGCGTTGTTATATGACCTTTGTAAAATATTGAGTGACCACTGAAGGTTATCACGTCCTTCTCTGTGAAATATTCCTGTAAGTGCAAGACATCAATTAGTAACTATTAGAGTGAAAACACACCCACAAAGACAGATAAATACCACGCTTTTCTCCTCAGACATTGAGTCTTCACTTTGTAACAGACCTGCGTGGTGCTCTGTGAATGCTCCTCTTGTACAAGATTAAAACCTTGTTTGAACTTTGAGCTGACTCTGATCTCCTTCCTCCAGGTCTAGCTTTGTTGACAACCTGAATTGGGGAAATACCTGGAACCTTCCTTACAAATACCTCCTTACGAATAAAGTAAGAGAAGTCTCTTTCAGAATCATACAAAGGTATTATCCTGATAAGCAATATCTCCTTAGGTTTAAGCTTGACATATCTGTTAACTGTTCTTTTTGTGGATTATCTCCAGAAACAATGGTGCACCTTTTCTGGCAATGTCCCTACACCACCACTTTCTGGAAAGCCCTATCCCGATATATTACTGATAAACTTGTCTCTGATTTTTCCTCGTTTTGGAAAAATTTTCTGTTTGGTTTCCTTGACAACAAAAGTAAGAAGCAGAAAGAAATATACCTAATTAATTTGTTGATCATTTTAGGGAAATATCATATTCACAAAGCCAAATTCAGTAACTCTAAACCTTCTTTTATTTCTTTTGGTAAGGAAACGGAACAGTACATCAAAACTATCTGTGATTTAAAAAAATAAGAAAGCTGCTAAAACCATTCAATTATGCTCTATTTTTAATGTATTTATTTGAAACTTCCCCTGGCTCTGCTCTTGACTAATGTGTTTTCTATATTAATGACTCTACTTGCTTGTTTTTACTGTTTGTATTGCAAAGATTTAATAAAAAAAATAAATTAAAAAAAAGCCCCCAATTTGCATATGAATAGCAGCGAAACCCTGGCCAGATAATGTGTGGGCTCGCTTGAATATCCTCACACAGTATTGGATGAAACCACTACTTATAAACAAGCAAAATCACTCTGGATTGGTCACCCTGGGTCATTACAAATGTAAACCCCAGTAGAATATATATATATATATATATATATATATATATATATATATATATATATATATATTTTTTTTTTCTTTTCATTCATATTTTATTCATTTATTTATTTATTTTGGCCTTTTATGGCTTTATTGACAGGTAAGCTGAGGATATGACAGGAAGGAGGGGGAGAGAGAGGGGGAGTGACACGCAGCAAGGGGACCTGGGCCGGGAGTCGAACCCAGGTCCGCGCGCTCTACCAACCGAGCCACACGGTGCCCCATTCACTTATATTTATGATATCGTCAAGGACTTGAATGAATTTGAGGAAAGGAACATTTGCCAGGAAGGTGTTGTTTATTCAAAGAAAGAGCTTTATTAGTACAAACACAATCACACCACAACTATGTACAAAGCATAATCTGCCCACACAACAAACGGGAAGCTCACAAGAAGCCCAAAATCCTACAGCACCGCAAAGTGTTGGTTTTTGCAGACGTCTGTGGTGCGCTGCCCTGTACTTCGGAATCCCCTCTCATGTGACTGCAATGTGGCGCAGAGCTCGATGAGCTCCCGGCTGCGAAAGGACCGAGGTCGCACAATCCATCCAGACACCCCGCCATCTTGTGCCGTCTTCCTCCTCAGACATCAGGTCTATGGCGGCGCACTTCTAAAGGTCCACTTCATCCTCAGCTAGCACTCTGTCTCGCTTCTAGCAGCTGTAAAAACAATCAATAGATAGAGACAATCAGTACTGAGCGATGCACTGCGTATGGACACAACACATCTATTAATGCACCTGAAAAATAGTCACATTGACCAAAAACGGATTTAATCTAATGAGTCTTATCCTCTTTGTTTCTTGATCAACTCCGAGCTGAACTCCTCACAGCTTCAGCCTGCGATGCAAGATCTGGTTGTTTGTTGTCCTGTGTAACGCTACTGTCTCGTAATGTCTTACAGACAGCTGGAAAACAATTAAAAGAGAGTGGTATGAATAAAGAAACATAAGTCACAGTAAAATTTAACGAGGGAGAAAACAGTAACAGTTACTTACACACAATGGCGTCATTATCGGTATCATGTAAGTCTTGCCTTGCAGACATAGCTCCAAGCTAATAGGAGGTCACGGCCTCGTTATGGGCGAGGTTTGTCTGTGAAAACAAAATGCTCGCAGCGATAAACCTATGGAGCCAGAACGGTGACTTTAAATTTGGCATCCAAAAAAAATTTGGCATTGCAAACAAAACCAGTACTGAAAAAGGAAACATTGGCATTGAAACATTTGTATTGAAAACGGTTGTATTGGCATTGAAACAAGTTTTGGCACTGAAAAAAGAAACTACTTAAAATAATTAAAATCTGAAAAACCTATTTTATTTTATTGGGATTTTTTTGTATTTTTCAATGACAATCTTCAGATTTTTTTCTTCATGTCACTTTTTTTTCAGTGACAGATTTTTTTACAATGTCAGTTTTTTTTCAGTGTCACTGATTTTCAGTTTCAACTTTCTGTCACTGTTTTGGCATCGAGAGGGAGGGGCCTGAGGGGAGGGGCAAGTAGAGCGTAGTTTGCATATCATTTGAGAAGGTAATGGCTGCAGCCTGTGGGAAGGCATGGTTGGACGGTCCAGCCATGCCTTGAAGATCCAGCCACTATGTTTATGTTGTTTATTTCGGGCATGTCAATTCATCATCATCACATTTCATTATTGTTCAAATAATACAATACACATGGCCGAAAGGGAAAAGCGGGAGAAGCCAAAGCTTATCTAGTCCCGCCCCCATTACCCACAGGATAAGATCTTCATCCTAATCTTTTGTTATCTTTTGCATTTTACATTTTTACCTAACACTTTCTTTTACTATGACATTTGACAAAACATATTACAGCAGTAGCATACAGAGCTGAAGTCAACTCTAGACAGTACATACAGATTACGTGTGTGTCTGCACATGTGTCCATATTAGTCCGTCATGAGTGAACAACAGTCTCATCTTGTAGCCTCATCTTATAGCCAGGCATGTCACAAGGTCAGAAGATGGTCCAATCGACAGAGAGCAAAAGTCCAGTATTTATTTATTATTTATTATTATTCCTATACCATTTAGGATCCGTGTTCCGGCCGTCTCTGGGCAACACAGAGTCCAACTACCTCGCGAACTTTTCTTCAAGCTCTCTCCTGATGTGTCCAAGTATGGATCCAGAACAATGACTTTAAAATTTGGCATCCAAAAAAAAATTTGGCATTGAAAACAAAACCAGTACTGAAAAAGGAAACATTGGCATTGAAACATTTGTATTGAAAACAGTTGTATTGGCATTGAAACAAGTTTTGGCACTGAAAAAAGAAACTACTTAAAATAATTAAAATCTGAAAAACCTATTTTATTTTATTGGGATTTTTTTGTATTTTTCAATGACAATCTTCAGATTTTTCTCTTCATGTCACTTTTTTTTCAGTGACAGATTTTTTTACAATGTCAGTTTTTTTTCAGTGTCACTGATTTTCAGTTTCAACTTTCTGTCACTGTTTTGGAGTCGAGAGGGAGGGGCCTGAGGGGAGGGGCAAGTAGAGCGTGGTTTGCATATCATTAGAGAAGGTAATGGCTGCAGCCTGCGGGAAGGCGGAGCTGGACGGTCCAGCCACAATAGCATTTAGGATCCGTGTGCCGGCTGTCTCTGGGCAACACAGAGTCCAACTACCTCGCGAACTTTTCTTCAAGCTCTCTACTGATGTGTCCAAGTCTCTGTGTAACTGGTTCTGTCGCGGAGCTCCCGAGCTCTGGTCTCTATATGCATATGGAGTGTGGTAGTAGCACAGAGCTAATGAGCTCCAGGGCGCCGAGCACGGACCATTAGCCCCAGTTAGCACAACAGTAGAACAGCTGGCTTTTCTCGCTTGTTGTGTCGTTCTGAGCCGGGGCTGCAGCGCCGACAGCAGCGCTCCGGTCTGCTCCCCGAGCTCTGTACCACCATTCCGCTGTACACGCAAACAGAGACACTGTCTCCCCTATAAACTCTAAATAAACTAAATAAAGGAAAGTCAGCTGCGATTGTGCTGTGGTTTATAGTAAAGTACAACAGATGGCTGTAATCAAGTAACACACTTATTTTCATAACTTAGCAGGTAGTCCAACTTCCTCTCTGATTTTCTCCAAGCACTCTCTTTATTGTCCGGTCTCTGTATGCGTGTACAGCGGTATGGTGGTACAGAGCTCGGGGAGCAGACCGGAGCGCTGCTGTCGGCGCTGCATCCCCGGCTCGGAACGACACAACTGGGGCTAATGCTCCGCTAACGCTTGTTAGCTCCGTGCTACTACCACACTCCATACACATATAGAGACCAGAGCTTGGGAGCTCCGCGACAGAACCAGATATACAGAGACTTGGACACATCAGGAGAGAGCTTGAAGAAAAGTTTGCGAGGTAGTTGGACTCTGTGTTGCCCAGAGACGGCCAGCACACGGGTCCTAAAATGGTGTTGTAACTGGACCATCCAGCCCCGCCTTCCCGCAGGCTGCAGCCATTACCTTCTCTAATGATATGCAAACCATGCTCTACTTGCCTCTCCCCCTCAGACCCCTCCCTCTTGACGCCAGAACAGTGGCAGAAAGTTGAAACTGAAAATCAGTGACACTAAAAAAAAAACTGACATTGTAAAAAAAATCTGTCACTGAAAAAAAAAAGTGACATGAAGAAAAAATCTGAAGATTGTCATTGAAAAATACAAAAAATCCCAATAAAATAAGATAAGTTTTTCAGATTTTAATTATTTTAAGTAGTTTCTTTTTTCAGTGCCAAAACTTGTTTCAATGCCAATACAACTGTTTTCAATACAAATGTTTCAATGCCAATGTTTCCTTTTTTAGTACTGGTTTTGTTTTCAATGCCAAATTTTTTTTTGGATGCCAAATTTTAAAGTCACTGTTCTGGCTCCACATAAACCTCTGTGTCCCTCTGCGGCAGCGAAGCGCCCTCCGTCGGCTACACTCTCAGTGACGACTCGGCAAAGCTCCTCCCGTCAGCTCAGACCTCCTGTCGACAATGGCCGTGCCGCTAGCCTAGGTCCAGCTAGCTAGCTTAGCCGAACTCGCTTCGTGTCCAATTCATGAGTTTCAAATGTAGTCCTACACCTGCCATGTTGGGGACCAACACAGGTGTTTCAATTTGAGTTGTGTTTCTGATTGGCATAGAACTAATTAATTAGTTTGAAACATCTGTGGGTCCCCAATATGGCAGGTGTAGGACTGCATTTGAAACTCATGAATAAAACACTTCGACTGCGATGGAGAGTCCAACTCACACTTTCATACGTACATTTTAATATCTTAGTTCATCTCAAAATATTTCATGCAAATTTTAACTTCTTAACAACTGGCGTCTTATCTTTAACTTGTTCACAGGAGAGAGAGAGAGAGAGAGAAAAAAAACAACTTTTTTACATAACATTGGCCATTGCTAATGACATACACAGTAATTAATCTAGCATACTTTCATTAAATAAATCAATTAATCAATTCAAGCTAAAATATAAGGGTCTATAATTAGACTATACTGAGCCTCATCTATTCATACCAGAGATTTTCTTAAAATGAAGTTAATACCTTTTAGAAAAAGTTCACCTGGGGTAAAACTTCCCCTGCTACCCTGATTTGCATTTGTATAGCTCACAGCATTTCCATTTACATGTTAAAGCCTCCCCTAGAATCAGGGGGAGGGGGGTCATGGGGGGACAACTGCCAAGCAAGGCCCGCGTCAATTTCCGACAACTCACGGCAGTTTTCGTTTTGCCTGCAAATTGCCGCGTGCAGTCGCAAACCTGAAATTCCACGTCAATCTACAGTGCCGCATACTGACGAAAATCCCACTTTTCATGCAGTGTGGGTCTTTTGCACATGTGTAACATTTTTACATAGTTTGTTTATAATTGTATAATTTATATGATTATATGTCAGCCCAAAACCCAAAAAACCCAAGAGAATAACATTTCAATTTGATAAAAACTGTGTAAAAATGAATGTAAAATGTATAATACATATTCCAGATGAGAGACAGCAGCTATCTGCAAAGGGGTGACGAATACCAAGAAAAACAAAGTGCTCAAAGTAGGGCTGCACCTATCGAATATTTTTAGAATCGAGTATTCTACCAATTATCCCATCGATTAATCGAGTAATCTAATGAAAAATAATTTTGCATTATTAAGCAACAATGCTCGACTAGGGCTTCCAGGGCTTGTGCGCCGGGCATATTCAAAGAAGAGCGTTAGGCTCAAGGGTGTAACCATGGTATAGATATTGGGGGGGTCAAAATGAGAGCCCTTTCGCTGAATTTTTTTTAAGTACATTTCCCACAATTCTATGATATTTTATATATGAAAATTTGCACATTTAGAAGTTTTGAGGACAACATTGACCATTTGAATTCATATGTAAAGGAATATGCTGTGAAATTGCATGGATTCCTACAGAATCAAGATAAAGCTTCTCTTTAAATTCCCATTAAGTGAAAATCAATGTTTTTTAGGGCTGTCAGGCGATTAAAAAAATTAATCTAATTAATTACAGGATTTGTAATTAATTAATCTAATTAATCGCATTTTAATCTCATATCTGCTAAAGGTACCCAAATACAGAATTCGAATTCTAGGACATTACAAAAGTGTATTGCGTGACTAATCAATTGAATACACTAAGAAGAGAAGAACTTGCCGTTCAAAGGCCCGAGCAACGATGTGCTCGCCTCGCTCCCCTGAGTCTCGTCCATGTCTGTTGTCATCCTGCTTTGACTAGCGACTCGGGCTGTAACAATACACCAAACTCACGATTCGGTTTGTATCACGATTTTTGACTCGCGGTTCGATACAATCCTCGATTTTTTTTTCTTTCTAAATTAAACATTTTATTTATGTAACATTTCAATAACTTATGTATATGATACTTGTCTGATGGTATCAGAGGTGCAGTATTGTGGAGGGCGTGTCTATCTGATGGTCTGTTAACTGCACAGATCCCTCACTCAACTTAATACAGAGAAATGTCCCACAAAACAACGTTACAGAACCAAACTAAGGTAGCATAGTAACTGTAACTGTCTTTGGGAACAAGTTAAAAATACCACAGCTGTAAGTGGAGAAGCGTCCTTCCTCCCGCCCGTCCTACAGACTCCTCGTCACATTTCTGCCATGCAAAAACACTTTACCTCACCGAGTGTTTCTGATGAAAAAAAATCTCAGCGACGGTCAGCCCTCCGGACCGAGACTTCAGTGAACTTTACCCCGGAAGACAGTCTCCGTCGGTTTTGAGTGACAGGGGAGACACCGGGGAAACCCCTTGAAAACACACACACGTCATCATCATGACGTGTACCGTCACGTCTCTTTAGGAGCCGCAGCGGCGCTTTCTGTGTAAATTATGCAGCGGTTCGTCTTTACAACAATGCTTCAGTCTGTGTGAACGAACAAAGGTGGAGAATTGGCGAACGACCGCTGCGGTGTTAATGTGGTTACAGCTCATAGGGCTGATCTGGACTGGAAGTTGTGTTACGATTCTGCCTTCTCACAGAGCGAGACAGGTTCGTGGATCTGAGTGTCGCCATTTCAGCTTCGATTAGTTGGAGCCCTTCTGGCGACGCAGGTGGGAAGTGACGTGCCACTGCCAAGTAGCCTACGGGTCATTGAATGGGCCAAATTTAAAATGCTCGCGCATTAAATTGCCACTAAGGATATCAGAATTAATTGCGTTAATTTTTATAACGCGTTAATTTGCAGTGTAATTAATTAATCTAATTAACGCGTTAAACTGACAGCCCTTATTTTACCAGAAGAACAATGGCTGACCTTGATGATCATTTTAATTTGATACATTGATTTTTCTGCTAGTGTTACTAGTTTACTTGCTTTAGTTATATAGTAAGTGCATAAATAACAGTGTACAATGTACAGTAGTGTAGCCCCTTTCACACATGCACTGCTATTCTGAACTTATCTGGACATTACCTGGAGGAGCTGTAAGTGTAACAAATGAGAGCAGTAACAGGGATGAGTTGATGTAGGAGATTTTCTTCATTGAAAAGAAGGTTTTAAGCTCCAACAAATAGCTTTAAATTACGTAAATGAACACCTACATGGCATTAATGCAAGAATATGAATGTACTCCTGTCACATACTCCACTTACATGACAACTTGACTTGAAAAAGAATTCAATCTTCTGCTGCCTCTTCCTTTTTGGCATTCATGATCATGTTGAATAATATCAAAATCAGTGGATGTTTCTAGAAAACTATGTGTAAGTTACCATTAACTTCACCTGGCTTACCTGGCATGGCCTAATTGTTTGCCACCTGGTTTGCTTAATATTAGCTTACATTAGCTACAGTTATTTACAGACAAAATTCTGCATTATTAACTAGTTAAACAACCATTTCATACCTCCACTCTGTTCGCTGTCTGTGGCAGCCAGTGACTGCAGCTCCGTTTTAGCATGTAATTGTTGGCAGCCGGGACTAGTGGGTTTGGTCAAATGGCTGTGATTGGCTTGATGGCTGTCAATCACTCTAACTTGACCAATGGGTTTTCATGTATGGGGGAGCTACTGAGCGTGATGAGGTGCGCTCCATTTCAGTATGCTGCTACACCGCGAGCGCGGGCAAACGGTTTAATACCTGAGGATGCAACCAAGTTTACAATTGGGAGGGGGGGTTCACACACTTATGTTTTCCTTAAAAACGGAAATAAATTTAAAATAAATAAGAAATAACAAGACAGATCTGTTGACAGGGTTTATAAAAGAGTGCATAATTAACAGATTTTCTCAATATTGGGGGAGACACGACCCCCCCAAAGAATGCATGGTTACGCCCATGGTTAGGCTGCCAAGCTAGGTAAGGTAACTGGGCTTACCTGCTGTCTCGCGGCTCCGGCACTGCCCCGGTCTGTCACTTGGTCAGCCCGCGCTCCGTCCCCACTCAGCGTCGGTCTGGTAAGTACAGTTCAGTTGTGGACATTAAAGGCAGGAACACACCGGTCCAACCGTTGGACATCTGAAGCGTTTGGAGAGACTCGGACGAGGTGGAGAACAAATATGTTTGGTCCGTTCAGCTGCGTCTGAAGCTTTCGGAGCAGCGCGGATGTTGTCGGCTCCGATTCAACATGCGAAGTCTGAGGAGGAGGGCTGTCGGACGTCTGAGCCATTGGATTCTCTGGTTGTGTGCCAGCTGAATGGCCATTTTGAGTGGTGGTGTGCTAGCAAATCAGTGCGGTGTGTGGGAGGGCGGAATACTATGTGCGCTTTGTTTTTCTATGGACTCCGTTCCGTCATTCCTCGTTTTCATGTTTTGCAGTACTGGCCAGGACTAGTTGTTATGTCCATTCAGTACAAATTAATTTGTGTTCGTTTGGTAATGCCTCGCTGCATGTTTAGTATGCAGCTGTTTTTATCGGAAATAGTTAAGTTTCCTTTTGATCGAAAGTAAAGAGAGTTGCGTGCATAAGCCTCTTGTTTACAACTCACAACACAAGCACCACCCGCTTATTGCATCTCGTGCAAGCGCAAAACATACACACTACTGTGGAGTAGGCAGCACGTCGAAGCGGTGTGTTCAATGCAACTTTTCTGCCGAACGGGTCAGACAAGAGGCAACGGAGTGGTCGGAGAGAGGTCGGATAAGGCAGTTGGATGTCTGGGCGGTGTGTGGGGGCCTTTATACACGTGGACAAAAACTATGAAAGGAACTCCATGGGTAGAAGGAAGAGCTTTGGCCCTCTGCCTCCGCGTTCACACACCTGCTCCGCCCCGTCATCGCTCCTTCGGTCCGCCCCTTTTCAAACCACCGCCGGCTCTCGAGGTAAGCCTACCCCCCTAGCCTGACAGCCATGCAGGACAGCCAATCAGAATACAGTGTGTGCCATGACATTTCCTCCCCCCCATAAACAAAAACAAAAAAAAAACACAAAACAACACTTGACACTAGACAAACATGTAACACCACTTCCCTACAAGTGTTTTTATTTCTCTTTCTTTTCTTCTTAGACATAATGTCACATTCTCCTTATCTCAGATAAAATGTTGTGAATTTTACAAAGCTTAGCTTGCTAAAGAGCTACAGGGGAGAATTCTTCACACCTCTCATTCTACTCATTTAACCCTAAACTCTCTCCTTAAATTAGAACAGGCCCTCAACCACCTATTCCTGATTTCTCATCCATTTCCCTGAGCAACTCCCAGCCCCTGGATAGGGAATCAGCCACCATATTATTCTTTCCTGCAATATGCTTCACCTCAAGGTTATGTTGAAGAAAATCATTCAAGTCCTGTTGAGCAGTTTGCTGTGGTGATGTGTTTATTCAAAGAATACCGGTAAACTGGTGGACCGACAGGCACAGAGCGGGTCTGAGCGGGTGAGTCAACCCAGAGCAAATGAAACAGTCACATTTTATACAGTCAGAACAAAGAATGGCAGATTCAATCAACAGGTAAACAAAAGGGGATGCCAAAAGGGAGGGGTCTGCTCTTTGGAGGGAGTGAACAGCAGGGGGTGGGGGGAGGTATGGGGGCACGCATTTAACATAGTGATCAAACCAGGTCCAGACGTCTCTTGATTAAGTGGTGTTATGTAAATGTGTATCCGCAGGGTGCAGGAGACAGACAGAAATCACCATTTGGGTCTGGTAGTCAAAGGGCTCTCTCCAGACATTGCTTCAAGATGTGTATTTTCTTCCTCAGTTATATGGTTGTAGAACCAGACTCCAGCGAAACACTCTCACATTGGCACTTTGGAACTTAGCCAGGAAAACCAAAGGATTGCGGTCGGAGTATACCACAACCTCCTCACTGCTGGCCACTAGAGGTGGCTCGAAAAAGTAATACAGCCGTATGCAACTTGTGCAATGCGAGTGTCTCAAGGGGTGGCAGCAGCACTGGACATTACAACACCACGAACTTGATAAAGCATTTGCAAAAGCATCACAGAAAGGAGTATGAAGACTTTTTGCAGTCAACAAGTGCGAAGAAGAAAAGTGAGCCGTGACAGCAGTCATTGCAGGAAACAATACTGAAGCGTGAGAAACTCCTCACAGAGAGCAATAAAGCAAAGGTGATAAAGGAGAAGGTCATCGAATTTATTTTGTCAGATGACCAACCACTTTCGGTGGTCGAAAATGTGGGTTTTCGACGTTTTGTTGAACATTTAGAGCCTCGTTATCAGTTGCCAAATCAGCATTTCATTTCTGATACGGCTGTCCCACTTAAGTACAAAGAAGTGCGCAAGTTCATTTCGAAATGTTTGGAAAAACACTGACACGGTTAGTTTAACAACTGACATCTGGACGTGTGTCCGATGTCCCTACTAAGCCTGACAGCACAGTGGGTAGACTCAAGTTTTACGCTGCAAAAAGCAGTGCTGCAGGCTAAGCAGTTCCGTGGTTCACACACAGGAGAGTCAATCGCCACAGCGATTGATGGGATGCTTGATGCATGGAAAATTAAGAGCAAAGTCCAAGTAATTTTAAGAGACAATGGCAGTAATGTGATAAAAGCAATGGACCGTCTTGGAGTTGTGCGGAGCTGAATATGCCACCCAGTCATCTGCAGCAAGATGTACGAACGAGGTGGAACAATACATATTACATGATCCAGAGCCTCACTGCACAGAAAAGGGCCCTGTGTGCATATACAGCGGAATACGACCTGCCAGCCATACTGACCGCAAGCCAGTGGGGGCTACTGGAAAAGATTGTTGCAGCTCTTGCTTCTTTTGAGGAGTTCACAAGGGAGGTGAGTGCTTCATCAGCATCTGCATCTGACGTCATCCCTATCGTGAGTGTCCTTAAACGCATTCTCAGTCGAGAAAATAAGGCTGATGACGGAATCAAGACCATGAACAGGACCCTCCTTGAGGCTGTAAACCGACGTTTAAGAGACCTGGAATCCAAGCCAATATACTCAGTTGCCACACTACTGGATCCGCGGTACAAAGACAGGTGTGTGAGGTTTCCTAACTATAGAACTATTTGTGTGTGTGTCTATGTCTGTCTGTGTTAGTGTGTGTGTTTTGCTCTTGTAAATCTAAAACAGAAATACATATTGCAGACTGGATTCATCACTTGATCTTGAGGGTAGAAAAACTTTCAATGTTGTATGTTAATTTTTGTCGTTACGGGTACTTCACAAATGCAGAAACCTTAACACAGGGAAAGGATGCATTACTGGCAGAGGTCATGAAGATGGAGGAAGTGATGAGGAAGACCAGGGGAACAGCCTCTGAGCCAGCAGAGGGGACTTCATCCACCTCAGAGCCAGCAAGGCGGGCCTCATCTACCTCAGAGCCAACAAAGACCTCATGGGTAGAGGCTACAAGCAAGAGCAAACTTGGAAGCTTTTCTGATGAAATCCTGGAGGAAAGTGCACCTGGTTCGGAGTCAACTACCACAAATGTACGTGTTGAAGTGCAGACCTACTTCAGCGAGCTAACTATTCCACGTTCGGACAACCCACTGCTGTATTGGTAGATCAACCAACCTAGACTGCCCTCCTTGGCAGTTACAGCAAATAAATATCTCTGTGCACCTTCAACAAATGTGGGGAGCGAGAGGCTCTTCAGCACAGCCCCCATTATTATCGATGAAAGAAGGAGCAGACTGACCAGCTGAAAAGGCTGAAATGTTAATATTTCTGAAGAGGAATCTGCCCCTCATGTTGAAGTGACCAAATGAATGTCAGAAAGGAATGTAAAAGCAAGTGTTTGGGACAGTTATTTAAAGTTGGCAGTTATTTAAAGCAGCTATATATCCTATAGCCTTCAATGCAACATTGGAATTGAGTCCATTCTATATCTAGTTTGATATGGATGCTTTACAGTTCAACCCCGGAGGGTACATGTGAAAGAAGAAACATTCAAGTTTGTAGTCTGCACTGATTTGAAGTTTAAATAAAGAGCATATGGCTTTAGGCAAATCATGGGCTATTTTATTTCTTCCTTTAGTGGAGCAGAATATTTGCTGCACAGTTTGAACATGGTGTTTTTAGATGTCCATATTAAGCAAAGTACATCTATACAAATTATATGTATTATTAACAACTTAACAGAGCAGAAAAGAAAGTATCGGATTGATATCGGTATCGGCAGATACTCCAAGTTGCAATATCGGTATCGGTATTGGACATGAAAAAGTTGTATCGAGCCATCCCTACTGGCCACATAGACTTCAAAATGCTTCACCGCTAGGACCAGAGTCAGGGCCTCTTTCTTGATGGTCAAATATGCTTGCTGGTGTTTGTCCAGCTTCTTTGACAAATAAGCCACAGGTTTCTCACAACCATCCTCTCCTGCTTGGAGCAGAACAGCTTCGACCCCCACATCACAAGCATCAACTGCGAGAAGAAACGGCAGACGGAAATCAGGAGCTCTGAGAACTGGATAACATGGCTTTAACATGAGCGAGCGCCTCTTCACATCTCTGACCAAACCCACTTCACACTTTCGCCACTCTTGGCAGCACAGCTCCACAACCCACTTGATGTCCAAGGGAAGTCACCCTACCCTTACCAACCTCACACTTGGCCAAGTTAACCAATAGACCAGCCTGCTTGAGAGCTTCGAATAGCTCCCCTATCTGTCCAAGGTGTTATTCCGAGGTTTCACTAAAGGTCACCACATCATCAATGTAGGTCACTGTGTTCCTCAACCCCTGGGTAACAGAATTCATTAAGCGCTGAAATGTAGCTGGGGCATTTTTGTACAGCCCATTGTGAGTAATAAAAGCTGAAATCTCACTCACACATTCAGTCAATGGCACCTGGAAATAGCCCTTCAAGAGATCCACCTCGGTTACGTATTTAGCCTGACCAACCTGATCGATACAATTCTCAAGACGAGGAATAGGAAAAGCGTCAGCTTTGGTTATCCACACACAACCTGTCTGCCTTCCCTTCCCGGGCTGCCATCATCACTGGTGAGCTCCAGGCACTGTCAGTTGGCTCAGTGACTCCAATCTGCAGCATATAGTCTACCTCCTCCTGGACTTTGTTCTTCTTGTCAGGAGGGTAATGATAAGGATGCTGTTTTATCGGGATGGCATCACCAACATCGACATCACGCACTGCTCTATTGGTTCTTCCAGGAACATCACTAAATAACATGGGGTAAGAATCAACCACGTGAATCACATCCTGCCTCTGAGCTTCTGTCAAATGATGCAAGTTTTCCTCAAGCTCAGCTCGAGCCTGGGTGTTGTATAACCTGGCGCTCACGATGCCCAGAGGGGAAGAGGAAATCTCCGGGTAACCAGAACTCCACTCATCGTCCTCAACCATCTCTGGTATAGCGTAGCAAACTGCCACTTCCCGACTCTTATATGTCTTCAATGCACATGGCACAGTCTTGTTTTAGACCTCCTGTCAGGAGTGCTTAAGATGTAATTCAAGTCCCCAACCTTCCTCAACACTCTGTATGGACCAGCCAAACCAGGTCCCAACTGATCACGCGGTCCCTGGACCACCATTAACACAAGGTCACCTGGATCAAAAGTTCGCCTTACTGCCTTCTTATCATACGTGGCCTTCATGCGGGCTTTTGCCCCAACCAAGTTCTTCCCTGCGGCATCAAAGGCGGACCACAGTCTGGCTCTAAAAGAAGAGACATAGTGCAAGACATCTCCTGGCGACGTTGGTTCCATCACCTGTTCCTTAAACAGGTGCAACGGGCCCCTCACTTCATGTCCAAAAATGAGTTCTAACGGACTGAATCCTAGGGACTCAGAGGGAGCATCACGAACAGCAAACAGCAAGAACGGAATGGCCTCATCCCATTCCTTTGGCTGTGCTTCAACAAACGTTCTTATCATGCTCTTTAGTGTGCTATGAAAGCGTTTTATAGCTCCCTGTGACTGTGGGTGGTAAGCCGATGAATACTTAGGTACTATTTTCAACTCAGCCATAACTTGCTGATACAGTTTGGACGTGAAATTAGACCTGACTGGATGGTATGTGGCAGGCCTGCCCAGGAGAAGAACTTGACAAGCTGATCTACTATTGTTTTCGCCTGAATGCTTCTTAGGGGGATAGCTTCTGGATACCTTGTAGCCATATCCATTATGGTGAGTAGATATTCTTTACCTTGTTTCGATTTAGTCAAAGGCCCAACACAGTCAATCATGATGTGAGTAAAAGGCTCGTGCTGCTCAGACGTGTCAGGCATGACCTTCTTGCCAGCCACATCATTTTCCAGAACAAGGTCAATTACATTAAAGGGGAGGGTTTGCACCTCTGCTACATTTACATAACAGACACCAACTTTGATCTTAGGTAGATGCGGTTAAGAGGCACCGTATTGTAACCACCACCTACCCCTCGCACCACAGCAAATTGCCCAGTGAAAGTGGAACTCGGCAGTTCCACCACACCTTTCCGGAGCAGGGTCTGTTTGGCACCAGTGACCCTGAGTATGGTGACTGGCATGTGTATACTTTGAGATGAAACCCTCATAACCCTTAAGGTCATCTCCAGCCTCCCTTCCGACCGACACAAATCCAACTGGCTTAGCTGGACCTCGCCTGTCGTAATAGTTTGGACACTGACTTTTCTTATGGCTCAATTTATGACACCAGTGGCACCGAAACTCTGTTATGGGAGTGGGGTTGCGACCGGAAAGTGGAAATGAACTGCCGAGGCTGACGTGATGGAAAAGGAGGATTCCTTTCTGCCACTGGAGGGCGCTATCCCCCATTATCACCGAGCCTCCTCCGTTGGTATTCTCCTACATGCCTCTCGTCATGGGTCTTCTCCTCCCAGTCAGCCCACCAGATTGACCACCATGAGCCACCTAGTAGCAGTCAGCCAGCTCGGCTGCTCGCTGTGTGCTAGTCACATCACGTACATTGAGATAAACCTCCATCTCCCTGGGGACACTGATTTTGAACTGCTCCAGTAACAGTACATTTTTTCAGTTCCACATAATCATAAACACTCGACTGTCCAAAGCTGCCACTGCTCTCTGAGCTTTCCCAGTAAGCACACTTTGAACCAAAAATGACCCCTTTCCTTCGGGCCACTCGCTGTCAAAAGCCACTTTCTCAAACATTTCAAAAAATATGTCAACAGCGCTTTCATCAAAAACTGGCATGAAACTGTGTGCTCGGGTAACATCAAACCTCTGCCTACCTTGTGTCCAGTCACGGCGGCTTTCTCAACCTCTAATCTGGCCAACTTCTCCAGATGGACCCTCTCCTTATCCTTCTCATTCTCCATATAGGCCCTCTCTTCCTCCTTCTCCCCTTTTCTATCCCGTTCTGACCACATGTCTTCTAATTGAAGCAGATCAATCGAACAGGCTGCTATTGCTGGCTTTTTCATGTCCTTTTCCAGCAAAAACAAAAACTGCCCCAATTACAGCACGGCTATTTTACAACTATCACCCTCACAAAATCTGCAATAGTTACACCACACAAGACCTTCTCCAACAGTACAACCAAATCCACCGCTCTACCTCCCTATCCGGCAGAAACAACAATAGAACCCGAGTTAGATACAAAACTTCATATTGTCCTTTTAATTACAGCTTACATTACAACTCTGTTTGTGATGGTACTTAGACTGAGTAGCTTGTCCACCCATAAGCTGTACGCACCTCTACCTTAAAGCTGGCTGCGCCCACTTTTTAATGAGCTGGAATATCAACTTCGGCGCCTCTCCCAATCACCGACAGAGTTTATAGTTGTTATTGGGAGCTGGCAGCCTTACTAGCAGGCTAGTTGCTAATGGCTACAAACAAATTTTCCCCACACTGTCTTGGGTTCAGATCCCGGACGAGCCCTCATTTATGTCACGGCATACACAACCCTGCAAAATGATTCTTGTATGGGACGCGCTCGACTATGGCTCCCAGTGCTTGTGCGCCGGGCGTATTCAAAGAAGAGCGTTAGGCTAGGTAAGGTAACTGGGCTTACCTGCTGTCTCACGGCTCCGACACTGCCCCGGTCTTTCACTTGGTCAGCCCGCGCTCCGTTGGTCTGGTAAGTATAGTTCAATTGTCGGTCTGGTAAGTACAGTTCAATTGTGGACATTTATACACATGGACATAAGCTATGAAACGAACTCTATGGGTCAAAGGAAGAGCTTCGGCCTTTTTCGCCGTGGCAAACAAATCTGCCTCCGCGTTCACACACCTGCTCCACCCCCTCATCACTCCTCCGGTCCGCCCCTTTTCAAACCACCGCTGGCTCTCGAGGTAATCCCACCCCCCTAGCCTGACAGCCATGCAGGACAGCCAATCAGGATACAGTGTGTGAAGTGACACCTGTTAAATAGACCAAGCAATAGCTGTAGAGTTCTCAACGGGCTTGAAAATTACAGCCCGACCCGACCCGGCCCGCCGGTTTTAAGCCCGAACCCGACGCAGCCCGACACATCAGCATGAATTGTCGGCCCGAACCCGACCCTCCGCGTGCCTGAATTGTTTTCCTCATACACTTGCTATGATCAGACAGACAGCAGACGGAAAGGTGACGCGAGCCAGGACACAGGTGCTGCGTCACCGTCAGCAGCAGCACCCGCTCCCGCTGCAGAGAAGACACCGCGCTTCGACCAGTGGGAAAATATATTCGGAGAGACAGAAACAGACTGTTTCCCCACTCCTCGAAAAGCAAGGGTGAATTCACCTGTGGCAAGTTTACTTTTAGCCAATTCCATCTTCTCCAGCCAGTCTATAGGCGCGAGTACGTCACGGTGCGGCGTCAGTTCTGCGTCTGCCCCTCCCCATGAAGCAGCAGCCAGACTCACTCTTCACCACACCTGAACAACGATGATTCACAACAGGCTATATAATTTACAACCAGCAAGAAATGTGTTTTATGAAATGTGTTTTATAAAAAAGGAAGCCCGAGGCCCGACCCGACCTGGCTCATTTGCTCATCTTTTCGGCCCGAACCCGGTCCGAACCTGCGGGTCCGGTCGGGTTTGTCGGGCCGACCCAACCCGTTGAGAACTCTAAATAGCTGGGTTTCAGTCACGTGATTATGGTGACGCGGGAAGGTGGCGCGATTTCAGATGGAGGGCAGGAAGTAAACAATGGAGAATACATCTATGGAGGAAACCGTTGCAGAGAGTCCATATTGTACGGATTTAGATCCTGTTTCAAGACATAGGTACAAGGAGTCAGTTAACAGTTCCGCTTTGCAGTAGACACGTTGCACTTTGTTATCTTCTTTTTTAAGTGTGAAATGATCCCAAACTTTGGACATTCTCTGTCGCTTACGGATGGTTTCTTGGCTCTCCGCAATCGCACCAACTCAATTCTGAACGTAGTGGGGTGTGTCCGCAATAACAGTCCGTGTGGAAACATGATCCCTGAGCTAAGCAGGCCACATAACGCGGGTGATAGGAATTAAACGAAGCCTCGAGGCAGAGATTTTGCTTCGACCATTTTTTGTAATCAAATTATTCGAGTTACTCGAGTAATCGTTGCAGCTCTAGCTCAAAGTTTCAAAAGATTAACACTTCTGATTAACTCAGTTTAAATCGGCAGTGCGACTGCATTCATGCATCCCTACCCCACCCTGTCCTCCTCCAGCTCTTCATCCAGTGGCTAGGTTCTTATCACTAGTCATCAGGGCCTGTATTCACAAAGACTTTTATCTTAACGTTAGGAGTACTCCTAAATCGGACTAAACGTTTTTATAGGAGTCATTTCTTAAAAGTAATTCACAAAGCTGCTGAGACCTACTTTTAGTTATGTTAACGGTGAACTCCTAAACTAGAAGTAACTCTCTGTTGCTATGGATGATGTCATTTTATAAGGACGCACTTAGAAGCGGTGACAACGGTGATTGGTTGTTGAGTGACAGGGCAGCCCATTGAAAAGTCATTAGGCCAGTGGTTCCCAACCTGGGGTCCGCGCCCCCCTAGGGGAGCGTCAGAGATCGCAGGGGGGGCGCACGACTTTGTCTGTTCTGAGGTTGTGAGGTTAAAGTTATATTTGTGCAACCCTCTGAGGTCGATTGACGCGCCGGCACGTCAAAATCACGTGACCTAATTAAGATGACGTAGCAGCGAGACGGAGCCTCAGTGAGTCTCGGTCCGACGTATGTGTTGGAGCAGCCTTCAAGCTGTGTACCAGTTTTTAAATCATGTTGATAGGCCAAGTAAAACCCGACTTATGATAAATAATGTAAGGCACGCTTTTTCGTTAACATTACGGTCACGTTTGCTGCACGTTTGGTGCAGGAAGAGACAGTCAAAACCGATTCTCTCACGAAAGTGTCGGCAAGCAGGAAAACTTTGTGAGTGAAAAAACACATTCCTATCGGTGGAAAAAGGCACCACACCAGCCAATCACAAAATTACATGGCAAGACACGTGATTTGGTTGCTGGGGGACAGGAGGAAGTTGTGGAGGGACCGACAGTGACGGTGAGAGAGTTGAGAGATGTGTGTCAAAATTAAAAAATAACTGTGCAGTCAAACATGTTAGGTTGTGCTGAAAATAATGACACCAAACAAGGCAGGATAAATAGTTTTTAAAGGTGAGATATAATAGTAAAATCAAAAATAGTCAAAATGGCCAATTACACCCTGGACTGCATAAAATCCCAGTAACACACCCAATCAAAACTCTCTGTGATACACCTGATGACACAAAAAGGAATAAATGTATCTATATACATTGTAAAACAAGGAGAATATAGCTGTTGTTCATTTTTGCAAATAAAAGTTTGTAATTAACCACTTTATTCTTTTAGTGTATGCGGTTTGGGGTTGGGGGGGGCCTGGGTTGTTTTGCACACAGGCAAGGGGGGCTTCAAGGAAAAAAGGATGGGAACCACTGATTTAGGCTATGCAATGCATGAAGTGAAAATAAGGAAGTTGCCTACAAGCCCATGACAAAGCCTATGAAAAGATAAAAGTCCAAAACAAAAACGCTTCGGACAAAAATTCCAAATTAAAAGATTGCGATGAAAAACGTGAATTGCCAATAAAAGTGGCATTTGCTCGAAAAGCAGTGTCAAACCACTCTCCATTAAAAGTCGGGAATCGTGTGTTGATCCGGGCCATTTCACAACAATGTCCAGTATATTGTAACATGTGTCAAAGACAATTTGTGTATTGATGGAATGCAACTTTTTCCGATTGACAAAAGCCCTATTCGCACGGGACTAGTATAACCTGGGGACCTCCAGTAATTTGTAATAATTGTGGAGGTCGTCTGTGATCTTAATCCCGTGCGAATCTGCCATGTCTGTAATTTGTAAAGTAAAAATTCCACCGCAAATTACCTATCATTTTTCACCAAACACAGAGGTCATTTGATAATATTAGTCCCGTGCGAATCGGCATCTCTGTGATTTGGGGTCGTTTTTGTTTTTCTTAAGGTTTTTTGTGTTTTCCACACCTTTTTCTGCCATTTTCCCGGTGGAAATTATGGAGGCTGCGTTGGGAATTATTAATGAAAGTTTTGACAGCATTTTGGGTGCAAATTCAGGAGACTCATCAGAAGAGCGAAATCTCGAAAGATGATTAGATGGATTACATGCATGGCAGCATGCGGTAAGGAACATTTTTCCATCTTTCAACAGGCTCACCAGTTATTATATTGAAAAAATATCCATATCTAACCGTTGTGCTGCTCTAGCAGGGGCTTCGGTGCGATCAACCCAGGGGATAATGTCAGTAAATTAGAGTTAAAACAATAACAATAACTCTTATTTTCAAATATTAGGAGTCCTAAAGTTAAGACTGACATGCCCATTATTTTTAGGAGTTGCTCCTAAATTCGCCTGTTAGGAGCTACTTTTAGCCTTAAGATTCTTTGTGAATACGGGCCCGGATCTCCAGGATCTTCCTTCCTCCATATCCATCTCAATTGTCTAGACTGCAATGGGGGGGGTTCCTATTTCTTCACCTCCCTAAATAATTCTTCATCACTATAGAATCAAACTGCCAAACCCCCCCATTATTGTGTGTACACATGGGAATAAATCCTCATGTTCACTCAAAAAATAAGATAATAACCGTTATTATCATCACCATCTATTTCCTGGGTGTATGGATGTTCATCTATATTTATTTATATATATATATATATATATATATATATATATATATATATATATATATATATATATATATATATATAAATAATTTAGGTGTTATATTTGTGAAGCATAAAATAACTAGAAACCCTGTTTTTTTTAGGTAACCCTGCATTGTATAATGACAAATAGAACACCTTGATACCTTGAAAAATCAACTATGTATCTTGCAGATTGCCAGTGTTGTGTTGCAAGGCTGGCAATGATATAGTTTGTAAAAATGTGTCAGTCTGAGTGTGTGTGCATGTCCTGGACACACCTATTGGAGTGAGAACTACCAGAGTAGCATTTCCAGGTGTTTATATGTATGTCTGTCTGACACAAAAGCATGCATGGCAAAGACACAAAACTCAAGTGTGTAGTTGAGATCACAATGAAGGCTGAGTTCGGAGATGGATGTGGTCCGACCAATGAGTACTAAGTACTCATGGCCATTTGATGGTAATCACTAACGAGTAGTCATAGGTTGAACTGTGAATAAGCAGGCTTTGCAGCGGGTTTGAACAAATCATAAGACATTCTCTATTTTTTTTATATTTCACTAGTCCTTGGATTTTACCTCTACCTACTCCTACAGGTTTTGTTGTCTTTGTGTTTGTCTGTTTTATTTGATGGGAATCAGCATTTTGTTACTCTTGCTAACCTTGCTTTTCTTTCTTCATCCTATCTGCCTGGTAGTCTGAATTTGGGACCTCTTTTAGCTGCATCAAACAGAAATGAAATAAATAATAATGCATCAATTTGTGTTTAAGAACCTGAAACTAAGAGAAATGTGTGTTTTTTATACCTAGATGAAGTTTTCCCCTTTCCACTGAGTCCACCAAGTTTTGAATGGCATTCATAAGCATAGTGTCGTTGACCTCAACTCATGTCAAGCAGAATTTAAATGAACTACGTTAAGAATCAAATAGATCAGATTTGATATTGCTTAAAACTATCGCTCATTTGTGAGATTAATTGACAGGAAACAGACAGTTCTAAAATTTAAGGTAAAAAGGACATTTGAAATATTAATCATTTTCCATAATGAAACTGCATGGTTTCTTTCATAAGAAACTATGCCTGAAAACAGCCAATGTCTTTGAATAATCACAGACCAAGTTTGTAACAGTAATATAACCTTGATAACATGACATCCATCCATCCACTTAATGAACAGTGTCCAGTAATAACCATAAAGGGTGACACTGGTGTAGTGCTCCTTTGTGAGTTTGCTCTGTGCTGGGACAATGTTTAAGTTAAATGCTCCCTGTCTTTGTTGTATCATTCAAAAACACCCACATGTTCAACGTCTTCAAAAATATAATAAAGATTGCGTTTTCAATTACACCCACCTGCTTTACTGGAAAATAAACCAAATCCCATTATTAACTGGCTGATTCCCAGTATGAACATATCTTCCATTATTTTGATTGAATCATTAATGGACTTACATTGGAAATACTGTATTATATATACCGTAATGCAGACAAACTATAGCCGTATCCGGAGGATATTGGACTGCCGTACCTTCTACATGTTGGTGTTTGGACGTCCAAAAAGCTTTCCTCAACCCCAAAAAGATCTAGACTGGTCTAAACAACCAGGATACCTACTGCCTGATCTGTTGTCTGCATTTAATCTACAATGTGTTCATCCTCTCCAGCATGAAGTGCTCAAAAGCAGCCTCATGGCATGTAAATGGACCAGAAGTGAACAGGGCAGACCAGAAGCTTTTTCAACCAGAGGTATTTTTAGCCACACTAATCAGTTAGCTTATTATTTCTTGGGTTCACAGGACCTTTGAACCGCAGACTCTCCTGGCCTAAAAGATTCATGAAGTAGAGGCTATCGGGGGACCTCCTCAAGGCTAGAGGGGTCAGAGGTTGGTGTTATTCCTATGGCAACCACAGAAAAACAAATTATAAGTGTTAAGGGTGCACTGCTTGTACATTTATTGTTTATGTTAAGCGTGCCATGGGTGTAGCTGATTTATAAGAGGGGGAGGCATATTGACATATACAGCCGTGTGGAGATACATGAGATTTATTGTCTGTCCCAAAGCTTAGTAGTGTAAATGAACCAGGATAAAGTCCATTCATGTATTACAGACAAATGTGGCTTCCAGTGTAACAGGTCATGCTAGTGAGGACCTATGGCATAAAGCGATCTTTTTAAATGTAAAGGCAGAGCTCTTTTGTACATTTCTCCCTGCTAAAAGTTTCCTCTGGCATTGAGGGACCTACTTGAAATCATCTTAAAGTGTAACTGAACACAAAACACTGACCCCAGATCAGTGTGCCAGGATCAACCAGTAGTGCTAACCAGCCGTGAGCAGCTGCTGTCAGGCTGTTACTTTGAGCTGCAACTTTGACATTTACAAGAATAAGGTTTTTGATTAAAATCCAAAGAGGTCCAGCTACAAATAAATTCCTCAAGTGAATCCAGAACATCTGGATGTCTATCTTGCTTAATGATTCAGAGCCATATACAATATGCTGAAGAAGCCTAGCAGTTCTATTAACTGTCTGTATGTAGTCAACAACTGACCATGTTGAGTACAATTCTATAATCTTTCGCAGTATATTATAATATTCTCATTCTATAATATTGTCACTTTTCACTTTGAACTGGAGGGATTATTATTATTATCATCATTATTGTTTTTTTTCTTATTGTTATTGTTATTATTATTATTTATTTTAAAAAAATGTATTATATTATATTATATTATATTATATTATATTATATTATATTATATTATATTATATTATATTACATTATATTATATTATAATGTCCAATGTCCTCACATTGTCCTCTTCTGCCTACATACTCACAGTTGATGAAGAGGGTCAAACCATCTGTTTAAATTGTTAAAATGAGGACAGATGAAGCTACAGTAGCCAGTCAGCTAGCTGATGTTATTAAAGACATTTTTAATATTTCTCTACTTTAGCTAGTCTTCACACATCTGGTGAATAAGAAAAGCTACATCAGGATGCAGTTTGTTGACTTCAGCTCAGCATTCAACACAATCTCACCCCTGAACCTACTTGGAAACCAGTCTAGGCTTGAGTACAACACTCTTCAACTGGATATTGGACTTCTTCACAAGCTAGTGCTCAACACTGGATCCCTCAGAGCTGTGTGCTCACCCAAACCTGTTCATACCATCACACCCATGACTACACTCCCAGACATCAAAAGAACTCTGTGAAGTATGTGGATGACACCACAATCTTTGGCCGCATTTTAAATAAATTCAAATTGGTAGGAAATTAACAATATTGCAGATTGGTGCACAGAGAACAATCTACTGCTCAACATCAGGAAAACCAAAAAAGAAATTAGAAAAAAGGAAGCAAAGACAGACACACATGTCTACATCAGTGGAGCTGAGGTGGAGCAGGTGAACAGTTATAGGTTCCGAGGAATTGCCTTATCACTGAAAACCTCTTGATCATCACACATCACCACCATGGTTTAGAAAGCACAGAAAAGGCTCTACTTCCCACGGAAACTTAGAAAGGGCTAAATACCAGATCAAGACAAACATCACAAACTGACATGGTTCATGAACAACCCAGGACAGGAAGGCAGATTTAAACCGCTCAGATCATCACTGGTGCCATCTACATAGCATCTATGACATCTGTGAATTGAGATGTTTGCACAGGGCCCAGAGGATATTAAACGAAAACACTCTTGAACCCAGTCAAGGTTTGTTCAACATGCTGATGTCTGGCAAAAGATACAGAAGTATCTACTGCCATACATCCAGACTACAGAGCAGCTTCATTCTCTTGGCTGTGACACTCCTCAATACTCAGTTTTTCTAAAATAGATGTAGCAGGACTCAAACATTGTTTAATTTTTTAAACCCTTTTTATCTAAAAAATTACAACAAAATTACAACAAATATACCCTGTACCTTACTTATATTTTTTTCATGAAGTAAAGAAGTCCCAAGAGGTTATCTCTCAGTATTGGCCTTAAATCAGAATGATTTAAAACAGTAACTGATGAAATCACATTTTCATATATTGTTAACAAATTTCAACATTACCACCTGCATTGATTTGTTTAACCCCTTAAGTAACACCGTTAACCCCTTAAGTAACACCATAGGAACACCCTTCACTAAACGAACACCCTTCGTAAAAACTTTGCTAATAGTTTTAAGCATCAGATCTTAACAGTATATACTCAGTGTTGGAAACCTGAGACTGTCGTAATTATTTTAAGCCCAAACAAAAAGGACAAAAGTTATTTCCAGACCATGTAATAGCCTTTTAAACTCGCCATAACACAACATTACAAAGAGCCCTCTACCGCAAGAAGCAAGAATGCCCACATACCTTCGGAGTGTTCCCTTTTTCCACAGCTACAACGTCATGCCACAATTTTTTTTCATAGTTCGCCAAGAGTCCATAGAATGGGAATATCTATGTCATGTCATAACCAATGAAATGGCATCACTGCCGCATCTTAAGGAAACACAACCTTCTCACTTCTCAAATTTTATTAACCCCAGTATTCTAAGATTCTTTTTTAAATGTTTAAATAATCATGTGTCAACACTGTTTTCTGAAGTGGCCATCAGGCGTCTGAGCTCTCACAGAGCGACCACACGAGCATCCACTTGTGGTGATTGTCTCATCCCACAATGCAAGACTTCTTTCTGCCAGTCTGCTCTCTCTGTAAAGGGGGCCAAACTCTGGAACTCTCTACCCACTGAGTTAAAATTAGAGACCAATAGTAAAGCTTTTAACAAAGGACTCAAACAGTGGCTAAAATCTAATCAACAGTGCACACATGAATACTTCTTAACTGGTTTACTGCTTGCTCATATTGCCTTTGCTCTGTTGCCTTTTTATGTTCCTTATTTGAAAATTGCTTGTATTTCTTTGACTTCTTTTTCCCATTGTTTTGTTGCTGTTTTGTTTGTTTTTTTCTTCTTTTTTTCCTATCTTTGTCTGGTCTTTCCTTTTTCCATTCTTGTTATTTTAATTGCCCTATTTTCTAAAGGCCCTATCTTTTTAAAGGTTGCTTATGGACAAGTGTTTGCGAATTAGCACTTGTGCTAAAGCACTTAAACAATGCATCTGGTTTGTCCAATGTAATTGCTATGTCGATTTCAAATAAACATTACATAAAAATTTTACCCAAAACTAGCTACAAGTGTCAAACAAGCAAGAAACCCCAGGGTCTTAGCTTTCATTTGAGACCAAGATTATGTTTTTAGGTAAAGGGGTTCTCAAGTTATAAGCCTTTGAATCTCAGGCGCTCTTGGAAAAAAAGGACCCAAGCAAAACGCACAGACATGCCTTTAGAAAAGAATTTGTGAAAAATCTATTTTTTAGTCTTTTGACTTAAAATTTTGAGTGTAGCAAGCTGAGACCTGTGGCTATGACCTTATTGTGTCTGCTGTGACATACCTGAACCCTTATATCTTAGTCAGTTTATTGACATTTGAATTGGACGGAAACCAAAACCTGTGTTCCAACCTCTGTAACTCTGTGTCAGTATGTCATGGAATCACACAACACTTCTAGAAAAAACTTGTTACCTTTCCAATGGTGCCAAGCACATCCCTGAGTCTTAAACTATGTGGGAGCTGTCATGCTTTTAATTTGGTATGTCGTTTTGGAAAAAGAACCTTAAAATGGGGCGTTCACTAACAGGTTAATCACAGTACAGCTTATATAATAAAATTTGACAACAGCTCAAAAAATTATTATTCTTATTCTAATATTAATGGATGAAAATGGCGTTATTATGGATGCTCTTCTGAATTCCTGGGCCCTAGATTGTGAGTGAATATGTTGGTCCTCAAATAAGAGCACCATTTGTATATAAAACGCAATCTAGCTGGGGCCAGCTGGTGAGGGAAGCATGCAGATTATAGAGTGAATTGCCTGCAAAGCACTCGATATAAATTGTCAATGTGGCTCCTCCATTTGACCATTTTAGCTCAGATAGAGCAAAGACAGATTCCATCATGTCCTTATCTGTTACAAGCTGCATTGCTTGCAACTGCATTCAATAGGTTCCAATAATGGTGTTATTTTTTAAACATTAGGATACCTGGGTTTTCTGCATTGGTCAGCAGTGGGATAAATAAGTACAAGAAAAGCATACAAAACATGCCCAACTTCCTTCCTCTCTGCTGTCTGATACCACAAATGGTGTATTATTCCTATCATTTTTCTGACTTTCTGAAAGAAAAAGTAATTTTATCTCATAAGGGGGTGGTATTTTCTTCTGCCCTACTGTCCCCTGAGTGGTTTATATTGTTCTGGGATGAAAAAGTCTTCCTGTTGCATTGATACATCATTGCAGCCAACCCCAATCACTGTCTGCAGGCTGTCAGCAGAGACCAATTTGGTCCACATACACTCTGACCATGACATTTAAGAAAAATTAATCCCACACTAAGCCGTTGAAAAGAATTAACTCTGCTGCAAATTGACGATCAAAAAAACGTGGGTGGGGTCTTACATTCTACAGTTCTCTTGTGTTGTGACAGGTTTTTGTGAGTCAGCTGACCCTTTTGTTGTATAACTGGGTGGCACTAGGAGACACATCTCTCTCCTTGTTGCAGATATGCCAAACAGACAAATTGGATTACGGAATGTTGAGTGAGTAGGGAACTGTCAATCACACGACTGACATTGCTGTTTCAGCATATAGATAAAGTGGGATGGAGGCAGCAGCAAATCGCACAGTCTGCAGACACCACGTAGGTGATGCTTTCAAAAGAGAGCATTCCAGAAGCAACGGGAAGCTTTGCCCATTGCGGCAGTAGCACTATCGTGGATTATTAGTGGGCTCAGGAAAAAAGAAAGCACTTATATATGTTATGTCATATGTTATGTCAGAGCTTTAAAGGTAGTCTATGCAGGAAAAGACTGATCATCACTGCTATAAACTAAAAGCTTGTGCCTTGTCTTTAATGATTTCTAAAATGTGTCTTCACACTTCAAAATTGCATATTTTTGCTCATAACAAGTTGAACAATGTGTGCATGTGCTTCCTGAATATGACCAGGAAAACGTGCTTAATGTAAAGTTCCTTTGACTGCTTAAGACGCCTTGCATGCTCTGTTTTGTCAGGGAATGAAAAAAAGCTGCAGACTCTATCTTATGTTCATTTTCTTTTTCATAACCTGTTCTGTTACAACAAGAGTGCAGAAAAGGCAGCAAGAGAAGGAGGAAGGAAGGAAGGAGGGGAAAACAGGCGAGAAAAGTGTGTTTCGATGCCAGGGTGCCTGGGCCTCTTTTTAAGCGCTAAATGTTCTGGGTGTGGGGGGGATAATGGGAGCAGAACTCCTTTCCAAGACAACCGCATTCTTTTAATTGTTCAGACCGGAGAACGGAGGGAGAAAGAAGCAGAGTCTGTTTTGTTAGAGCCAATGCTAAAGCAGAACAAACCTGGCTTTTTCCTGGCAATGTGTTGGAGTAATTATGTACAAGCCCTGTAATTATGCATATCTTTTGGAAACATGTAAAAGCTGTATGGAAATGAAACTGGGCTGCTTAAGCGGCACGTTCAGCGCCCCCCATGGCTGTGCATTGTTTGATATTTTGAGCAGTTTTTGGCAAAGTAATGGGGAGTTTAAGAGTTTGCTGTTTTGTTGCATGTGTTTGTTCATAAAGCTATGTCTATGTACAAACATGGATGGAGGCAGACTGCTCAGTATGGACGTTATGTGGGCAAAAATTACGCACAAACACCCCCACCCCCACTCTAACTCTGTATCTATGCAACCCAACACCCACACCACTATTTCTAATCCTCTCTCATTCTGCCTTTCTCCTTCTCCTCGCTTGTCTCTACATGTGCTAGGTCCCACCCTTAATTAAGTCTGCTGGGGTTTAAAGTGTTGAATCTTGTTTAAAGCCCATCTCAGCACATTTAAAAGGACTGTGAGAGTGTGCATGGTAATCAGGACATCCATAGCCATTTGGGTAGGAGCGTCAGTCACTGAGAGCCTGATTTTAGACTTGATTCCTTTACAGTTTTTTTTTCTCTGCATATGTTCTTGGGAGAGAGGGAAAGGGTGTGATTATTCCCAACTGTCATACAATATGTTTCCTCTGTACAGACTCAAGGCTCCTACTGCTCACAATTACTGCAAGTTACTCTTATCACAGTAAAATTCAATTACTTTTATCAAGATTATTTCATAGACTACAGATGTAGCCTGGGTAGACCATATTCTGCTGGCCATTGTGTGCCTTTACGTGTGTTTCTGTGCCAATAATTGAGCTCCGCTTTTACCCGAAGAACGCTGTATCCTGAGCAGCAACAATGCAACATGCAACAGCTCTATGAGAAACCAATAATAGGGGCATTTCTGCAGTTCACCCCAGGCCAACACCTGTTACTGCGTCTCCATTCTGTGCTCATAGTGACATTTAAAATGGACATTTTCAGCATTGATAACAGGTTAGTGGCAGGGCTGCAAGCCAGGAGTCTGATGAAGGCTATTTAAATGCTTGCAAAGTGGCGAGATTAAAATCGAATAAGTGCAGCTTTTTCCCTCCCTTTTTCTGCTTGACTTCTCTGTATTCGTTCCCCTAGACCCATGCCGCAGTGGTTTCTGGGTAACCCCCACCCCAACACACCAATTACCCCTGGATGGATTTTTTGAGTGAGGCAGGATAATTGTGTAATTATCTGGGTGAAATAGGAAGTCTAATGTGTTAAAGTGGGATTTTTTTAAGCCGCTGTGAGTTGGCAAAAAGTGGAGACAGTGGGGCAGGACTGTGCCGCTGGTGAAGCTGCAGGACCTGCTAACAAAATAGATAAATAAATACATATGGCCAATAAGGTTTACAATGAGACCACTGACCTGGGAGACATCAAGGCCGAGAGTACTTTGCAGCCTACTCATCTATGGGTGCTTAGTGTTGGTATCTGAAAGGACAGGTGGAGCTCTGATGCATCAGTAGAAATAGACATATTAAATATTGAGATTGAAATCACAACTGTTTTATCTGTTCACACTGTACACCCACGACCACTAGGCATGGAGAGAACTCTGTTGTGAAGGTTGTCATGTCTCACCTGGTTTCAAACAACATCGGGAGGAGTAAACAGGATTAAATCAACAGTCTTAGTTGTGCAGGGAGAACAATCTACTGCTCAACATCAACAAAAACAAGGATCTGGTGTTTAATTTAGTAAAAAGAAATCAAAAATATATTTGAAAGTAGAGACATGGAATTCCACATCGGCACCATCAGTTTCCTGTGGTACATCCCTGATCGTGGGCAGGTGAAGATAGACCCAGAAAAGGTCTAGGCTGTGTCCAACTGGCCAAAACCATTGTACCATAAACACCTCCAGCAGTTTATCAGAGATTACAGCCATGTAACAGTGAATGTATAAAGTCAAACCTTGTGTAAAAGCATACGAAAGTGGCACTTTAAAGATTTACCGTATTTTTTGTTTTTGGGTCAAACTCATTTTCAGTGGGAGTACTTGGGGCAAATTAGCCATAGCATCAAAATCACTGTTTTTAAACACTAAGAAGACACGACACAACATGAAACTTTGCTCGTAGTATCACCAGGGTCTCTACGCATGAACACAAGCATTGCGAACATTGTTTGCGTGCACAGAGTTTACTAAAAAGACAGTTTTTGGAGGGTTTGGAGGGTTAACTCACATTAGCGTATGTTACCTCCACTCGCCGCCATCCTGCCAGTGAGAAGTATCGACCTCCGAATGCGACATAATATGGAGGTGAGTTAAGGTGGACCGCTCCTAAAGCTTATGTAGCCGGAGCACGCTCACTCCTCCTCACAGTGGGGCGCTGTGTCCCTCTGGTGCACTGGCTGACGGGTGGGGCGCACCTCTATATAGCAGTCTGGTTTCACCTGGCGCGCCCTCTCCTTTTTACGGAAGCGCATTGCATTCACTGGATAAAAAAAATAAATAGACACCTTATCTCGTAATTATGAGAAAAGATCTCGTAATTACGAGATCAGAATCTCGTAATTATGAGATCATACTCTCACAGTAAATACTTCCGGTAATAAACTGAAGGTATCACGAAGGTATCCGGATTTCAAAGTAAAGGACGACATGAGAAAAAACAACAAAAAAAAACTTTTTTTTTTTCCATAAGTAGTTCAACATTCACATACTGCTGAATTAAGTTCTCCCTATAATACTTGTGTAACTATAATGAAGTACTTCTACTGTGTACTATTTAAGTAATCCTCTGTCAAAAACCTTATCCTCGTATGCTTCATGGGTCTGACTGTGAGACTGCAGTTTGACCCACACAGTCGCCACCAGCAGCTCTTTAGAGCGCTTCAGCACGATTACCGTAAATGTTATTAGATAGAAACAAAACGGTGCAGCTGATTTGACCAAGTAAACGAGAACCACGGCTGGCTTGACCACAATCAACGACGCACCTTTCCTTATCTCATAATTTTGAGATCTTTTCTCGTAATTATGAGATCTTTTCTCGTAATAACGAGATCCTGATCTCGTAATTACAAGATCTTTTCTCGTAATTACAAGATCCTGATCTCGTAATTACGAGATAAGGTGTCTATTTTTTTTTTTTTATCTAGTGAATGCAATGCGCTTCCGTACCTTTTGCTGTTCTGCTCGTCCTCGGTGGTGGCTGTGGCCTGGCATGGTGAAGCTCAGGTGGTGTGGCTCTGCTGGCGTTGGAGCGTCTTTGGCGTGTCTGTCACAGACACACGTTATCTCTGCAGCGCACCGCTGCTTCTTCTCCCCACTCACGTGCCGAATGTATAAATGTGACACAGTTGTCTCCGCTGCGGTGTGGCAGACCGCTGGTGCCGTGGGGCTGGGTTGTACTGGAAGCCCTTATGGGTGTCGTTGTGTTCTCCACGTGGTAAGTCGGCGTTGTCCACTCAACGTGGTAAGTCGGCGTTGTCCACTCCACGTGGTAAGTCGGCGTTGTCCACTCCACGTGGTAAGTCGGCGTTGTCCACTCCTCGCTATTCATTCTTTTGTTCCACCTCCAGCTGATTGCTATTGTTCTGTGCTGTTGCCTTAGAATATCCCTTCTGGCTCCTCATAATGCTATGCTGGTGAGGCCCAAAAACACTGGTGGCTCCTCGGTTCTTTGGAGCTGTGTCGAAGCGGCCATTTGACCTCAGAGGCTCGTCGCGGACCTGGCATCAGGGCTTTATTGCTGCCTCCGGGATTTCGTTAATTAATTAATTAATTAAATTATAATTAATATTATTTGTTATTTTCTTATTATTCAATTAATGTATATTGCTGTGTGTGTTTTAAAGTGGCTGTGCTAGAACTGTGAGGCCTGTTTTATATTTTCTCCTTTTTCTTTGTGGACAGGTGCTGTGGGCCCCCGACGGAAACCCAATCCCTGGTGGTGGGCCTTTTTCTTCACAAATGCATGTGTGTGCGGTGTCACGGGTGCTTATGTTAATTATCCAACCCTTGATTTGCGTTCGGGCGCCGAGGTAGCCCCAGCCCTGTTCACTTCTTCATTCTGGCCCCAGTCTAGTAGCATTTGAGTCAGCAATGGTGATGATGACGAAGATGATGATGATTTGATGCATTTAATTAATTGTAAAATAAAATTGTGTTTATATTTTTTTAAAAATGTCTCTTGCCCGTGGTATTTTTCTTACTGTGCGGCCTATAACAATAGCAAAGGTATTTAAATATTTCCTTTAAACCAGTGGTTCTCAACCGGTGGGGCCGCCCCCCTGGGGGGGCACGAGTAGGCCTCAGGATGGGAGGGAAAAAAAAAAAAAATCATGAAAATTCCCCCCATGTCGAAATGCAAGTGGTTGGACTATTATAACACACAAACAAATCATCCTTCTGGCGATTTTTTTTTTGTCAAAAGCGACTAGCGACAAATGTAGCGACTTTTACTGGTGTTATTGGAGACTTTTGTGATGTTTGGAGACTCTGACACTCTGCAGTCACTGTGCTCAACGAGCAGCGGGTGCTGCCGTGAGTCCCTCCCCCGTCCAAAGGCACTCACAGGCGGTCAGTCTCTCAGTAGCCTCCGCAGCAGTCCAGCCTGCAGTCAGAGCAGAGAGGAGACACACAGCACTCCGCGTCCAGGCTGCAAGTGAATCGCGGATGCACATGGCCGCCGCCATTCCCGCCCTGGCTTACAGAGCGGGGTGTAAATGTACCGGTATGATAACTCTCCCGGCCCGGGGAGGGAGACATGCATCACAGTGCTCAGCTGCAGACACAGCAGAGAGGTGACGAGACGCGACTCATCATGACTGACAGGCATCAAGGCCACTCAGCTACCTTACTGACCCGCCCCCAGATAATTCATTCAAAAAAAACAGGGCCTGTGGCAATTCTGGACAGCCTGACGGTGGCTGTGTCCAAATTCAGGGGCAGCATCCTTCGGAGTGCGTATTTGAAGTGCAATTACGTCACTAAGCCGCGCGAAGCCTGTCCAAATTCAAAGTGTGCTCCAAATGCTCCCCACAAATGCCTCCTTCTTTTGCCTGTTTCTGGAGGACACACCGCTACTATCCTTCGCGGCTACAAATTGCCCAAGATTCATTGCGCGCCCAAAGAGAGGAAATAAATAAATAAATAATGGCGACCTCAAGTGGCGCAGATCTCTCATTTAAATGTAAGCATTGGTTCTATACTCAGTTTTTACTCATTTTATCGTCAAACGCCAGATATGTTAAACTTCAAGGGACCTCAAAATATCAGTTAAAATACGTTGGTAATGCTCAACTTAATGCCTTTTACTTTCAACCATTAGACGTTCAGAGGTTGATTTATATCTTATATCGTATTGTGACTGTGGAGATGTTAGAGACTCGTTTTACTTCATGTACATAAATGGACCAAGATGAACAGATTTAGATCAGGCTGTGATCCGTGTAAAGTCTAGTTGGAATAAAGAGCTAAGTTTATGATTATCCTTATGATGATTATATAAAATAAATAATAAATAGCCGATCTGTCAGTCCTGATGTCACTTTTTGTAAATCTTTGCATCCCTGTGTTAATGTGATCTCGTGTTTACCTTTTCTCTTGCTTCCAGGAGGATGAAGGAGAACATGAGGCTGCAGAGAGGATGGAGAGGCTCTTCTCTGCTCCAGAGGACAATCCTGACATTATAGCTGTTGTTATTTAGTTAATGTACGGGTTCTTTTTATATTATTTGTTTATAATCGTTTTATATAATTCATGAAATAAAATATTGTTGTATTGTTGCACGTTGTCTATTCCATTCAGTATTTGCAGCTTAAGTACAATTTATAACAGCAAACAGCATCAAGTGCTACTTTTCAGGGACAACAAGGGATCGAATGTTTTCTTTTATTATCAAGGTCTTAACATTTACAACTATTTACAAAATGACAACATAAATAGCTATTAACTAATTATTATTAACTATTAACAAAAAACAATTATTATTGAAAACAATATTAAAACAGTTAGAGATGATGGACAGTAACAGGCTGAGCAGGAGTCCCTGCAGTGCTGCTGGGCTGGATGGTGTCAGTGGGACATCATCTGGGTCGGTACTCAGGGTGTTTGGGGGTCCAGTCTCCTCTGTCCACCACATCGTCCATCAACTGGGTCTGCAGTTCTGACTCGATCCATGGCTGTCATGTCACTGAGAATGTTTTAAGAAAGAGACAAGAATTATAATTTCATACTCTAATAATAATAATAATAATAATAATAATAATAATAATCATAATAAATTACAACAAACAAAACTATCTACCAAACATTTTAAATACAACGCCTTTAAAATCATAATAACACCATATGTGGTGAAGAAGAAAATACACATTTGAAATGACGTATGGAAAGAGCCCTTTGACCCCCAGACCTAAATGTTGATTCATGCCTTCCTCCGACACCCTGCAGATACACATGTCCTTAACACCATCAAGAGACGTCTGGACCTAATTTGATCACCATGCTAAATGGGTGCCCCCCACCCCCCTTTCCCCCACCCCCCGCTGTTCACCCTCCCCAAAGAACAGACCCTTTCCCCTTGCAAACTTTTTTTTTTTAACCTGCCTTTCCCTGTTCTTTGTTCTTACTGTATAAAATGTGACTGTTTCATTTGCTCTGGGTCGACTCACCGGCTCGGACCCGCTCTGTGCCTGTCGGTCCACCAGTTTACCGGTATTCTTTGAATAAACACAACACCACAGCAAACTGCTCAACAGGACTTGAATGATTTTCTTCAACAGTGGCGATCAGCAGTTTACATGTCAGCATTAACGTAATGTATCAGTATGTTAATGACTCCAAACTGTTAGCTAGCTAATAATGATAATATTGCTAAAATTACTGTGGGATCAATAACAGGTTTACCTCTCCACGGTCCTCTCAGCCGGAGATAAACCAGAGCCGCTTCTCCTCTTCCTCTGGAGAAGGATTAAAATGGAAATCAGGAATTCCTGAAGCTCCAACAGATCTGACAGTCAAACTTTACTCTTCTTGTCATTTTTGCGGACCTGGGCTGCATTAATAGTGACGTACAGGTAGGGGCGGGATCATCTCGCAACCAGGAAATGCTGCGAAGGGTAGACTGTCCAATTTCACAACAGACTGACGCTGCCTGCAGGTCTCTCTGTAGGACCCTGCCTTTGCTGGCGGCGAAGGATGGGTCCTTGAAGGATGCTGCCCCTGAATTTGGACACAGCCGGTGTCTTGGTGGCTGGGTGTATGTGTGCGTCGGGGGGGGGGGTCATGTTTGGGGGGGGTCATGTTGAGGAGGAGGGGGTCCCCAATTGCAATGAACCAGCTTTGGGGGGGCCCAGCTTGCAAAAGGTTGAAAACCACTGCTTTAAACAATTTACTATCTCCTGGGGCAAAACTCCTCAGGTGACGTTGTTGGCGACACCCTACCCTCCACTTGCCGCACTTAGCTCCATATAAATGCACAGATAATTCATTGTTTTGTCGTTAGCGAAAAATAATATTGACCTTAAAAATGAAAAAGGAGCCTCATATAAGAAACAATACTAAAATCAAAAGCCGGAAAAGTCACGTGAGATATCACATGGATAGTTGTTGCCGGAAGACTGTAGCGGTCCACCTTAACTGTCCTCCAGGTTACGTTGCATTCGGAGATCAATACTTATCAGCTGCCATGACGGCAACTAGCGGAACAAGCTACTGCTTACGTGAGTCGTTCAAAAACTTTCTTTTTAGCTGACTCTGTGTACACAATGTTCTTAATGCTTGTGTTTATGTGTAGAGACCCTGATGATACGAGCAAAGTTTTATGTTGTGTTGAGCCTTCATAGTGTGGACAGGTTTTGATGCTAGCGATAATTTGCCCCAAGCACTCCCATTGAAAATGAGTTTGACTCGAAAACGAAATATGGTCAATCTTAAAAGTGCCTCTTTCGTCGTAATTCTGTGTTTACACAAAGGTTTGACTCAGTAGTATACATTAACAAGAAAAGCATAAGTTGCATTTTGGCGAGAGTTTCACTTTAAGGTGTAATTTGTAGAATATGGTTAGAATTTGAATGTAGCTCCAAAAACATTGGGGGCATCATATCACCAGAGTTACCAATAACTGCTGCTCTTTGCTAGCTATCCTTAATGTAGCTAGCTACTGTTGGCTAATTAACTCATGGCTCAGTTAGTCTTGAAGCCAGTGGTTTTATCTGTGCCTCAACTGAAACTTCAGATCCTGGGGGTCATCACCACGGACGACAAGGTCTATAAAGACTATGACTTTGGGGACTAGCATGGCTGGACACCAAACTGGTGCTGTACACAGCCTCTATAGTCAGATTGATGACAGTGGATACAACACGGATGTGATATAGGCTCTGACCAAGACTATGACTTTAGGGACAACAGGACAGGGCAAATTGGGACACAAGAGGCAATGAGTGATGAGTGCCACCAAGGGAGAAAAGAGAGCCAAAATCAGAGCTATAGTAAGATAACCAAGCCTAGACCCCGAGCTGTTCCTCTACCAATCCTTTTTCTGGACGATGTTGGGTCGCGAGGATGAGGTGTCACTCAGGCTCAGTCAGCAATGGGAAAGAGAGGTGGTTTACCCATAACACCCTGGATAAAGCTATTGCACTCAATGGGCAGATCTTGTTCATAGCTGAGAGAACGCAAGACTCCTAACCCTAAGAAGAGAGGAGGAGGGATCTTTATCCATATAAATACTGCTTGGTGATTAATGCAGTTAAAGTGGAAGGACAGTGTTCACCAGATGTCAAATTATCTGATGCCAAGATGTCAACACTATTATCTGCCCGGAGAATTCACCAGTCTTTTATTGTTGTTGTGTACATATGCAAACTCGAAAAATTTACCAAAGGAAGGCATGCTGTCATCAGTAGGAATATGTGACCTGATGGAATATTTATTGTAGCTGGTGAGTTTAATCAAACTGTTAGAATTATCAGATCAAACTTCTCTGCTTTGGCCGACTTACTCACAGTTGAGTAACATCTGTTAAAACTGTGTGCACAGATGAAGGTATAACAGCCCTACTGGACTGTTTTGAGTGCACAAAGTGGAAAATGTTCATATATGCTGCCACTCATGATAACAACATCAGTATTGAGGAATATGCATCTTCAGTGACAGCATACTGTATATCAGAAAATCGGTTGATGATGTGGTGACCACAAAGACAGTAAGATCATTACCCAACCAAAAGGCCTGGATGAATGGAGATGTGAAGGCTCTATCCAAAACCAAAAAAACTGCCTTTGGGTCCTGTGACAAGGAAGCTCACAATGACAAAAGACTGAAAGCTGGCATCAAGGAAACAAAGATGAAAAATCAACAGAGACTTGAGAGGGACAACAACACCATCAGCAGTAAACATATGAGGCAAATCAAAATGTCACACTGCTGACTTAGCTAAACATATTTTATGCTCGGCTCTGATGTCCTAAACAAAGAGTCAGCTGTGAAGTCTACTCCATCTCCAGAGGACCAGTCACTGTCAGTATCCACAATGGATGGTGGAAAAACCTGCTGCGAATGAATATAAATAAAGCTGTTGGTCCAGATAATATACCTGGCTACAGAAATTGGAGACTTCACTTGCAAATTTGAGGCCTTGAGACTTGCTTGACTAACAATGACTCAGCTTGACTTTGATTTGAGACTTAATTTAGGCTTAATGACTCAAAAGGACTTGGAACCACGACAGATCAGCAGTGGCGATCAGGCAGGATCATGGAGGGTTATATTCCAAAAACAATGACATTTGGATTCAAGACTTATGTCGTCATAGTAAGACGAGAAGAGCGCCAAAATCACTATCAACGCATCCAGGACACATACCATATTTTTAACCAATAATGCTACATTGTGAACAACAAATCTGCAATGTAATAAACAAAAGAAAATTTGCTGCAAAAGAAGAGAAAAAAAAATCAGTTGGTCATCATTCTCTATCATCTGCACACTTTGTGCATAGTCTCAATAACCAAGACATGCTCATTTGTGCTGCAACAAAACCAATCTGTGACACATAGATTCAACAATTAATGCTACAAACTTCGTTAATAAACTAACTAGGCCACTGTCAAGCATGATCCGCTCTGATAGATTCTGTTTTATTCATGTTGATGACTGATGGTGCTTTTATTAACTATTTACTATTTTAACATAATAATGTGATAGCAATGTACCTGAGTACTCAGGATTTTATTGGTCGAATCTGATTTGGCTGCTCATGTGACGCCCCTTTCCATTCTCCTGGCATGTTGCCTCACTCTTCTCCTGGAGTTCTGGGAGTTGGCTGGAAGGTGGAGCTGGGAGGGTGGCTAATTAATATCTACCCATTTGAGCAGGGCCTCCCAAAAGGCATAAAGGCTTCGCCCCTCCAGTAGTCTCTGTCTCTCTCTCAGCTGGGCCTGCTGCTGTCACTACAGCCTGTTCTCGCTTGGTTTGGTTTGTTGCTCCTTACAACATACATTACAACATATTTTCACTCATCCATACTCCACTGACATGACTGATGACTATTTTACTTACACATCCCATTTGGTTGGATACTTTTTTTCCTTCATTTTGAGTTAAATAAACAATTTCTTGTGTCTGTGTGTGGCCTCTGTTTTTGTTGCTTGCCTTGAGCCAGTCGGTAAGAAATGGGGGCTTGCCTGGGTTCATCAATGGTTAGTGCTGGGAATCTGGCAAATGTAAAGTTTCTGTAGGGAGTGTTTCACACACTCTGATGTATTCTGGTGTTTTTATGGGTTTTGCGACTTGGCTTGTTTGTACTCCTGTAAGAGTGTTGATCCTTGGATCTTGGCCTGCAAATATTATATGTTTTCCTGGACTGCCATTTAGGGTTGAAGACTTCTGAGTCATTTGGAACCCTTGTTCCTGATAGGTAAAGGCAATGTGGGGCACTAGCTGTCTCCATTGAACTTTTTTGTTTTAGTCTGTTGTTTTTGGGCAGTAATTTGTTAACCTTGCGCTCGGGGGCACTATCAGGGCTGACAACATGATATTCAGCATGCCGAAAGTTAAGCAGGCTTTGTGTTTTATCTATCCCACTGCTGACCTGAGTGAGTCAGCTAGTATTGGTTAGGCAGTTAGTTTGAGGGACAGGGTTCAATATTTAAAGGAGCCTGTTTACTGTGTTGTGTAGCGGTGGAAAATTTTGTCTTAGTTGTTTTGACCTATCTGTGGTGGAATGGTCGTATCATCAATGCTGGAAGACGCGCCCAAGGTGGGGAAATCAGGCAATGGCATCAATTGATGAGTTTGTTCAGGCTCCATCTGAGGATTTGCTTAACTTTTACAAAAAATGAACAGCTCTTTAAAGTGGCTGAACATTACAATGTTGAGTTTTCTAAGAAGTTGAATAAAGAGGAGTTGTTTGCCATGTTCAAGACACAATTGGTGGAGTTCAGTATTTTGTCTTATTCACTGGAGGGTGCCAGGTAAAATGATGGCTTCTGTTTGGTCTGGTTTTGAGGTTTGGTTAGACTTCTGAGCAACAGAAAGAGCCCCTCCTACTACAACTGCAACAGGAACAAAGGAGTTTTGTAGAAGTAGAGAAGTTGAAACAAGACTCCAGTCTTCAGGACACTGAACTATATGGGCTGAAATATGTGCCACTAGAAACTGAATTTGAACGATCAATATTTGAATTTGAATTGCTAAACTTGAATAATTGCATTAAAAAACTGTATTTGAATCACATAATTTGAATTTGTATTGTTTAATTTGAATCATTGCATTGAAAAATTGAATCTGAATTTTATAATTTGAAATTGAATTTATTAGTTTGGAAAATTCAATTTTATATATGTTTTCACATTCAGTTCTCAAAATTCTATTTCAATTTACTGTAACTGACATCCGGGTAGTTGAGGAAGAGCAATCGAGCGCAGATAACTAGGACATAGTCACTGGTCACAGTCTACAGATTACCTCCGCTCTCCTCGCACAGTTACCACACACAGGCTTGTGGCATTTCAAGTGTCCGACGTTTGGTTCTGTTTGCAGCTCTTTCGGACCGTCACTGCCTCCGGTTCTGTTTCTGCTGCTGCTGCGGTGGTTGCTTCCGCTGCTGCCCACCTTGTGCCGACTGCCGCGGCCCCTTTCCCCCCCATGTATTCTGCCCTCAGCTCCTCTGCCAGCTGCTGCAGGACTTTCCTCCAGGCTCTCCTGCTGCTGGTGCTCCTTGAATAAGATGCGGGCATTGATCCCAGCCAGGTCAAGGATGTTATAGAAGGACGCCACTGGCCATCTTTCCGCCTTTGATGGAGTACGCCCTCGCCATCGGGTCCGGGACGTCCTCGCCGTACTTGGTATTGTTGTGGTATATCACAGACTCTGGTTTTGCCTTCGCCCCACTAAAGGTGCCCACACCTGTGTGCATGGTGCTCAGGATGCAGACATTCTTCCTCGGATTTCCTTGGTACACTGTCAGAGTCGCATTCGTGTTGAACATTGGACCCTAACTGTGTCTGTAACTATTGTTTTGGTAAGGGACACTGGAGAAAGGAGGCCGGTATTGAAAAAAACAATTAAAGCCTGGTTATGTACCTGCACAACAATGGGGCTGCTGTGTCTTTTCATGCAGAAAAAAGAGGCTGTGCCAATGCTGCCATGCAGGCACACATATGATGCACTCTTCCTCAGAGTTGGTGTTTGAGGATCCAGTTGTGAAACAGGAACAGACAAATTCTTCAGCTGAGGATAAGACTGACCCTGGTTATGCTGCATTTGTGTTGGATGGTTATGTCTCACTGGTTAGGAGTGGTAGGAAAGTGTCTGTAAAGATGTTAAGGGGTTCAGGGACACTGGACACATTTATTGTGGACTCTGTCTTCAGATGTGGTGCAAGGTGATGTGGTCATGGGAGTCCGTCTTCCTTGCCTTTGGGGGGCGTACAGGTCATCTTTGGAAATAATTTGGCTGGTGATCAAGTATCGCCTGCTGTTTCTGCACCTATGGATTCCCCAATGTCTCAGAAAGGTTTTGATTCTCCAAAAAAACCTCCTTTTTTTGCGCGTGGGGGGGGGGGTAATGACAGGTGTGATGAGCCATGTTGGTGGTGGTCCATATTTTGTTAGTTCAAATAAGAAAAGTGAGTCTATGTTTCCTGTGCCTGCTTTTCCTTTGCCTGTGTCTTGCAGTGATCTTGTGAAAGAGCAAAAAGCTGATCCCACTCTTCTGGCACTGTACAGCCAGGTTTACCAGAGGGCAAGGTGGAGAGTGCAATCTGTTGAAAGCTCTTACACAGTTCAGGAATCCCAAAGGTTGTCCAGTCAAACCAGGGATTTAATTTCTTTAAAACATACACGGTCCAGCGCTTACCATGCCCAGACCCAGGGAGCTCTTGAACGGTTCCATCAAACCAAGTCCCCTCTCCATGCATATGCATAGAATTAGACTGCCAATGGGGGGAGGGATTACCTTTGCTGATGCAAGCTGCCAGGGAGGTATCCCAAGAGAGCCTTGGTTATAGTCCTAACAACCTGTTTTTTATTCACACGGTTTGAAGCCCTTTAGCAACCCTTCACAGCGAGTGGCAAGCAAAGGAGGCCCCAAAAAAATTAATAGATTATGTAAATGGTTTCCGATAGCGGCTGTACCAGGCCAACAAGATGCTACGAGAAAACCTGGAGGCAGCCCAAAACAAAATGAAAAGTCTCTATGATCGACGGGCAAAACGACGTGAATACAGTCCTGGTGATCAAGTTCTAGCACTTTTGCCTTTGGTTGGTTCCCCTTTCCAGGCCAAGTTCTCTGGTCCCAATAGTGTGACCCAAAAAGTATTAAAAATAAACTATTTGATTTCAACACCTGACCGAAAGAAGTCGATGCAGTTGTGTCACATTAACTTGTTGAATCCCTATTTTGTTCACTCTTCTGTGCCAGGTTCAGGGATGTCGATTTCCTCAGTTGCTGTTGCAACATCAGTGGTTCAGTCACCCCCATCCTTTGATCAGGTGCCAGAAGTTGAGGGAGAGTTGTGTAAGCCAGATGATGGGATGTTGTGAGGACATTTAAAAAACTCTGAGTCTCTTGCCAAACTTGATGTAATGTTGAAACATTTACCGGATCCAAAACGAACGCCTTTACTGACACCTTGATTACACCCAGTTGTTTGTATTCATACAATGTTATGCTATTTGGTATACATAATGCTATAGTGATTTACAGCGACTCCTGGGAAGATCACCTTCAGGCCATGTTTGTCAAATGCCTGGGCATTGCTCACTTTTAACCAAGCAAAACATGAGTTTGCCAAGGCAACGGTCACTTACCTGGGAAAGGTAGTTGGCCAAGGTCAGGTGCTAAGGGCTAAGGTGTTAGCAGTTGATCAGTTTCCCGTGCCAATGAACAAAAAAAAAGAACTTTCCCGTTTCTTGGGGAGGGTGGTTACTACTGTGGGTTCTGCAAACTTTTCTCCACCATAGTTGCTCCTCTCACTTCCCTTCTTAGCCGTAAGGTTACATTTGGACAACAGCCTCTTCACCGTCAAGAAGCTTTTGAGTCTGTGAAAGTCTTGTGTTCTGCCCCTGTCTCAGCAGCTCCTCAGATGAACCAGCCCTTCTTGCTCAATGTGGACGCTAGTAAGGTGGGAGCTGGGGCTGTACTCATGCAGGCCAATGAAAGGGTGCCGATTGTCCTGTTGAGTTTCTCTTTAAAAAAGCTGAATTTAATTACTCAATTATCCAAAAGCAAAAGCACTGGCACTCATCTGGACATTGAAACATTTTAAAGTTTATGTTGGGGGTGGAGTAAATTTGTTGGTGGTGTATACTGATCATAACCCTCTGACTTTCCTCCACTCCATGCAAAACCCAAATCAGCACCCTATGTGTTGGTGTTCCTCCAGCCTTTCCAATAAGACATTTTTCATGTCATTGGGGCTGAGAACACAGTTACTGATGCTATGTCTCAAGCTATGGCTGTTTAAGTGTGCTACCTCTCTGCAGTGTCTCTTCCTGCCTGTTCTGGTTCTCCTCTCTCTTAAACTGCCCTCTAGGTACCAGGGTTGCCAAGGGAGGTGGTTTTCACAGTCTTGGCAGACAGGTGCTTGCAGGTTGTATACATATGAAGATTTATATGATATTGTAGAAGCTGTGGAAAACAGAAGGCAAACAACTTCTCTCTTTGACTGTGCTTCTCAGCTGTTCTGTTAAAGCTGTAGTCTATTTTTTGTCTATCTGACAGCAGAATAATAGACAGGTCAGCTGTGTAAAAACGACACAGAGTTTGCTGCATTTTTGTTGGACAAGTAAGGACCCCTGCTTGATATATGTTTCATTCTATGTTTAAACCACAAGGCTAAGATGGCAGCGGTTACAGTAATACTCACAATAGCGCATATCGCCAATGTTGCAGTCGAGCTACATAGCTTGGCTTCTGGTTAGCAAAAGTGTCTTTCAAGTGACCGGGCAGTTATAACATTAGTTTGTGTTCAGTAAGCTCTTAAGTGGTTAAATTGGTTTGGAGAGATAACGTTACTCATGCTTCAGAAAGGCAGCATGGTGTTGCACCGGGTGATGATTACCTGGTAACTTGTCTACCGCGATGTGAGGATTATTGTTCGTTACTTGGGAAAACTGCAGTGATCGGCATGAGGCATTTGTCATTGTAATTTAGTTGTATTGATCGGAAATGGGCTTGTGTTGTTGTTATTTTGAATAAGCTGTCTTGTTTATAGGGCATCCTCTGCTACCATGGTTACAAGCCTGCTTGTGCACAGCAGGCTTCTCTGTGGGGAGGAGCTTTGAAGGCAGGGCTGCAGCGCAGCAGAGAGGAAGGAGGAGGGACCTGGGAGCTGTGCTCATTAAAATTTTCTAGCTAAGTCCACTTTTTTCTCAAAACTCCAGACTGCAGCTTTAACATAAAGGAATTACAACAGCAAGAAAACTGCCAACACACCTAGCTCCTCCCAACCCTGCACTGTCATGGTTACACACTGAAGCTTACTAGGGGGCCATGCCCAACAGTAAGTTGTCAATGAGAGGGAAACTACCGCGATTATAGTGAATTATGTCTGTCCAGTCCTCTACATATGTCCCCTGAGAATTCACCACAACAGTGATAAAGTGACAACATCAACATGTTGGAGGGAAGATGGTCCGACCGAAACGGCTCAGCAGAACAGAAGCAGGGGCTGGGGTTCCCACCTGGGAACTGTGCAGCTGTGTTGTGATAGTTCTGATGCGGCCCCCTTCACAGCAGCTGACCCAGTCCCACAGGTCAGTCCAAGTCCAGCTGAGATGGTTTGAGACGGTCTGTTGCAACATACTCTGGCTTGCCGCCGATGTCCACCACTAAGTGTTTGTCCATAAACCAGACCAAAAACAATGTCGAAGAATTGTTCACTGTAATTGTAAATATTTGTAAAATATTTGGAATTAAAGGAACAGTGAAGGAAATGAATCCGAGCACTGACCATCACAGCCAGTAATTACCACAAAACATGTCCACAAAATATCACTGAAAAATGCTCTGTACAATATAATAGAATTTATTAATGTTAGCAAATTGATCAAATCAAATAATACTTCAATCTACAAAAATCTACCATTCAACTACAGCAGCTAAACTATGAAACTAACACACTAAGACAAATACAAACAACAAATAATACACACGCATGTGGTGTGTGTGTGTGTGTGTGTGTGTCAGAGAGAAAGTAGCCCTTCTCACACAGAGAAGCCAGAGAAGGCTCCTAAAGAGGTGTGACGGGAGATGTCATGATGATGACATCCATGTGTTTTCAAGTGTCCTAGTGTCAATGCAAACCAACAGATGGTTTATAATCATATGGATGCAGTTATCAGTGTTGCCAACTCTTTTCCAATGAAAGTAGCTAGCACTAGCTCCAAAAGTCGCTAAAAGTCAGCATGTGACGTCACACGCTCATTTACATATTGATAACGTAATCACGTAGTTATTTGCATAATGCTTACTGGTTGTGTCTGTTGCAGTGAGGGGGAGATTATTTTAAACCATATAAAAGGTTGATAGAGAAATCTTAACCAAATAATCACAAACTCACTACAGGGACAAATATATTTGAGGTAAAAACAGTAAAGGGAGGGAGAAGTTCAAACACACTATGTGCATTGAGGTTATCACCGGTAAATTACCAGTGGAACCGCGAAAGACTGACCCCACTCCACTCCGTTCTGACTCTGTTGCGATCGCCGGAGCAATTCGGACTTGTTAAAGTCAATTAAAGTTATTCCACCGCGTGCATTGTAGCACGTCTCAGCTCCTTCATAGCTCCGGCGTCCAGCAGAAATACGCAAGAGGTCTATTTTTGCCGGATGTCGGAGCCGTCATGCATCAATCGACAGCGATGAGATCGCACCATAAAGGAAGTGAAACGTACAAAGCATCCGGTAAATTTCAAAATAAAACACAATAATCAAACTCCCGATTGTGTAACACCACTTTGTAAACACTACGTCACATCCGATGCCAGAAGCCACAGGTCCCGAGACGATGGACGAAGAGACATTGATTATCGAGGTGCAGAAATACAACATTTTGTATGACACCTCACATCCTCACTACAAGGACACAAACAGAAGGAGTGGATGTTAAGTTTAACCTACAAAGAAATTACCATGAATGACTGTTTTATTAATGAGTGCAAATTGTATTAAGTGCTTGTTAACATGTTATTCAGTCTAGAAAACCGTTGGGTACCCATGCATTACAATTACAGAGATTTTCTCAAAATCAGTTGACTTTAGAGAGAGATTATGATGTTGTTTTATACAGTGGCAGTTCTAGACCAGTTTTAATAGGGGGTCCAGGTTGGGATTGGCTTTTTTGTTGGAGGGCTCATACAACCCGCGAAAAAAAAAAAAAATCCCTCATTCAGACACGGGATAAATGGGACTTAAAACAGTGTTTACAATTTCAACATTTTTGATTGGATAGTAAACTGCTAAAACAAAAATCATTTCAAGAAATCTGCCATTGTATTATTGATGCAGACTCCCTCTTGGGGGGGCCACAGGGGGGTCTGGACTAGGGGCACTGGCCCCTGTTGGCCCCCCTAGAACCACCCCTGGTTTTATAGCTCTGGAAAGCACATACTCATTTGGAAAATAAACTTATGATATTCTTGTGATTGTCGCCTGTAGTTTTCAATCACAAGTTGTGTTGTGTGGGATTTGAAGAGAAGAAAGAATACATTTTAAGCAAATCTCTAATTCATCTCTGCATTAATTCATAAATTTTCTATTGGAATGTTTTTTAATGTAATTTTATGGGGTGGTCTCAAACTTATTTAAAAAGTATGTAAACAACAAAATATTGTGTGCAATATTTTATTTTCAAACACAAACCACACATACAGACAGAACTTTCAAAACAACTATTTACAAACTGCTGTGTGAGTAAGTAGCTACACATCATTGTCCTCAATGTCTTGGCAAATCTCACACCATTCTATCCTGCCAAGACACACTGCCTTCTGGGGAGTTAAAGTAGGAGGTGAAGATTTCCCTGACGTTACAGGCCTCCCTTGAAGCTCTGTTTCCTCCAATGTTCTGAGCAGGAGCCATGTGTCTCCCTAGTTGCTCGGCTTCATCCAACATCCTCTGGTTGTCATTTGGTGCAAGCAAGAAGTTGTGGAGGATGCAGGCGGCGACAACCACAGTGTCCACATTTTGTGGATGCAGGTTAATTCGTCGGTGAAATACTCTCCACCTGGAGGCCAGAATGCCGAATGCATTCTCCACCACCATTCTTGCCCTGGACAGTCTGTAATTGAAAATTCTTTTGTTGTGATTGAGGTTACGTCCTGGGTATGGCCGCATGAGGTATGGTTTTAATGGGAACGCCGCATCACCCACCATGACAAATGGCACATCACCGAGATGAGCAGCACCGAGCAATGGGGCAGCATGTGGCACATGAAGTGCTCTTCTCTCCATGCCTCTCCCCAGATCAGATCCAGCATACACCCCACCGTCACTTGTTCTCCTAAAGTCCCCCACTTGAACAACCCTGAACCTGTAGTCAGCATCTACGAGAGCCAGGAGCACAATAGGAAATGTTTTCTTGTAGTTGAAGTATTGGCTCCCAGACAGTGGCGGTGCTTGGATGTGCACATGTTTTCCATCTATTGTACCCAGGCAACTAGGGAAGTTCCATTTTTCAAAGAATCCCTTGGCCACTTCCCTCCCTGTCTCTTCTGTCGGGCTGGGTAGAAACCTCCCCATCATGACATTTTCAATAGCCGCACACACCATATGGACAGAATTCCTGATGGTTGTGTGCCCCAGTCAGTAGCTGAAAGCCAGGCTGATCATTGAGTTCCCAGAGGCCAAGTACCTATAAGTAGAGAAAGAAACAAAAAAATAAGTGTTGTGCAAAATTGAGTAATTAATTTGTGGGCTTTTTTTCAGTTGACCTGTGTAAGGCAAGATGGAGAACTCTCCGGGATGCTTTTGTTAAGAACAAAAAAAAGCAAAATATGCCAAGTGGATCTGGTGCTGGACTAACAAAGGAATGGAAATATGAAAAAATTATGTCCTTCCTTTTATCCCACCTCCAGCCAAGAAGCTATGAAGTACATTTCATACACTAGTAATTTTTTTCACGAAATAATGGTCTATAATATTTAATAGTAATAATGATGTCACAACATTTCCTCTGTTTTTAATATGTTACATTATACATGTTAATATTTGAAGTCTAGGTTTTTATAGATTCTACAATAAAAATGTAGCATATTGGTCTTGTCTCATGTTTAGCTCAAAGAGCAACTTGGCAAAGGTGGTCCAGTTGGAGGTTGCAGAGGAAAACCCTGCATATTCCTCTGGATCAGAGGATCGTTCCAGCAACCCAGGTCTTCAAACAAGAACATCTACCCCATCTCCTGCCCCATCCCTTTCACTGCCCCCCACCAGGGATAAAGAGATCCCCACCAGATCCAGGAGTCCAAGACAGCAGACCACGTCAAGCACCCCGCAAACCTCAAGGGACAAAAGGCGGCAAGGTGATACAGGCATTAGTGAACGCCTAATATCACTATTAGAAGAGCTTGTCCCCAAACCTCACATGCCTGACGGTGAGCTGGATGAATGTTATCATTTCATAGTAGTAAAAGTAAGTAAAAGAAATTGTTAGGTAAAAATGTAAAATGCAATAGATAAGAAAAGATTAGGATAAAGATTTTACCTAGTGGGTAATGGGGGCGGGACTCGATAAGCTTTGGCTTCTCCCGCTTTTCCCTTTCGGCCATGTGTATTGTATTATTTGAACAATGATGAGATGTGATGATAATGAATTGACATGCCCGAAATAAACAACATAAATAAACAATCATTTCGCACTCAGCCTTGTTCCCATGCTCCACCGTCTTGACAAGAATAAGCGACAGCAGGCTAAATTCGAACTTTTGAATACCTTACATAATCTGGAGCAATCACAACAGCAGCCACTTTCTGCCCCACCAGCTCCTTTTGGTTGGCAAAGTTATCATCCTTCCCCAACACACACAGCTCAACCTCCCCCCACTTTCAGTGTACCCTCTCATCAGGCCAGACCTTCACATTCACAATCAAGAGCACATCCCCCGCAAAGCAGACCAGTGGGGCCGTTCATGGAAATGCTCATTGGTGAGCAATGGGAGGAGGGGACCCCTAGTGAATCTGTCCGTGCTGACATCTAAGTTTGTAAATTGTTTTCTTGTTTGTTTGTTTTACATTTGTACTTTTCTACAAACTTTATATCTATATATTTTGGGGTGGTTATAGTTCCCTGTGTTTTTATTTTTTTATGTGCTGTGCAATAAAAATGTGTTCACATTTGGTCAATCTTTAATTTGCTTTAACTTCATATTGTCTGTGAAATTTGTTGCTTACCTCAGTCCAACAGCAAGCCTTTGTCTGGGCTCTATTGCAGCTCTGTAGTTTGTTGACTGTCGAGTGAGTTCAGGGCCAACAGGAGACAATAGTTCTTCCATCTGCTCTGCACTCATTCTGAAGTATTGGTGATGGCGTTGGCTGTCCAGTCTCAGCTCAGCCACAAGATGATAAAAATCACCCTGTTGTCTCCTCCGCTGGTTCAGGGGATGCACCCAAAAGCGGCTCCTTCTACCTCTCCTGTGGGCTACGTCTAGTAGTAGAAGTGCAAGGGTTCTTCTTCTACTAACAGGAACTGTTACTGTATATAAAATACAAGTATAAAACAATTATTTATAAAGAAATTATTTATTTTAACAACGATGAAGGTGGTTATAAAAATAGCTATATATACATATGTATATATATATATATATATATATATATATATATATACGCACAAACATACTGTGTGTGTGTGTGTGTGTGTGTGTGTGTGTGTGTGAGTGAGTGAGTGAGTGAGTGAGAGAGAGAAACAAACACATTGTATTTAATGTACTTACCCATGGTTGGAGTTGAAAAGAGCACGAAAATTTCGATGAGACCTGCAGATCAACCTCAGAGCATGTGATGTTTACGTCTGGAGATGCCCATTACTACGCAAATTCGATGATCCCGCACGAGCTTGTAGTTCTTTTGTGATTGTGATCTCGTGATGATCTCGTGATCTCGCGACTCCAGCTCCTCTGGTCTCCGCGAAGCGCTGCAACGGATCGGAGACCGACCAGGAACAGATGCAGTAGGCGAGGGTTTGCTGCGTCGGTCGGAGCTAAAACACGCTGGAGTCAGAACTGAGTGGAGACGGATCCAGTGGAAATTTGGGGTGAGAAGTCCGAGAATTAACAGATCAAAACAGAGTAAACAGCAGCTATCTGGTCTCAAATCCACAGAGCGAGCGGCCGCGGTGTCCACTCCTGCCTGCCCCAGCCAGCCCCCACACAGTGGCCTGCAGCCACGTAAGAGGGGACGGGAGAGACCCCGGCACTGCTGCAGAGAAGCCATGGACTGCGATGACTCTGAGCAGCATGTGAATTACAATACAATATATTTCTCGACTTTATCCTGATGATCTGAATAAGTCGCTAAATTTGTCGCTAGTCGCTTTTTAGAAATAAAGTCACTAAGAGGGTCTGAAAAATCACTAAATCTAGCAAGAAAGTCGCCAAGTTGGCAACACTGGCAGTTATAATGTGTTGTGATTGAGAACCTGACCCACCAAACAACCTGGACAGTGTCAGAGTTACGTTTTTCGTTTTTCGATACCTTGAGACACACGTATCTAATGTAATAGCAAGGTCATTAACCATAAGCCTTCAACAAGTCGCTCATAAGATTACGTATATGTGTCAATCAAAATGCATGTGCACACGTGTAGATGTGGTTACATGAGAGCTAACACTCGAAGCCTAGCAAAGAGGGGGAAACACAAATAAACCCTCACTTGTAGTGCGTATTTTCTTGAATCTAGCTCCTGTGTTGGTTATTCAAACAGCGGAGTCAATGAGGGTATTAAGAAAATGGGTCACAACCGGCTGATCGTGCAGCTTTTCTCAGGATCCAGAGGATGTTTGCTAAAAACGGGGCAGTTTGGGCTCAAACTGAGATTAAAGACTGCCGCCTATGTGGGTAAATTCCAAATGTTGAGTGCTCACTTTGAGTAAAGGCCCCCCACACACCGCCCAGACGTCCAACTGCCTAATCCGACCACTCTCCGACCACTCAGTTGCCTCTTGTCTGACCCGTTCGGCACAAAAGTTGCACTGAAACACACCACTTCGACGTGCTGCCTACTCCACAGCAGCGTGTACGTTCTGCGCTTGCGCGAGATGCAATAAGCGGCTGGCGCTTGTGTTGGGAGTTGTAAATGAGAGGCTTATGCCTTACCTCTCTTTACTTTCGATCAAAACGAAACTTAACTATTTCAGATCAAAACAGCTGCACACTCAACATGCAGCGAGGCGTTACCAAACAAACACAAATTAATTTGTCCTGAACGGACATAATAACAGCCAGTTGCGTGCCAGTACTGCAAAGCATGAAAACGGGGAATGACGGAACGGAGTCCATAGAAAAACAAAGCACACACAGTATTCCGCCCTCCCACACGCCGCGCTGATTCACTAGCACACCGCCAATCAGAATGGCCATTCAGCTGGCACCCAACCAATCAGAGAATCCAATGGCTCAGACGTCCAACAGCCCTCCTCCTCAGACTTTGCATGCTGAGTCGGAGCAGACAACGTCTGAATGGCTCCGAAAGCTTCCGACGCAGCTGAACACACCGAACAGAAATGATCCCGACCTCGTCCGAGTCTCTCCAAACGCTTCAGACGTCCAACGGTTGGGCCGGTGTGTTGCTGCCTTAACAGTTGCGCAGACTAAAGCTGATGTTTCCAGCAACATGTTACAATGAGACTGGCTTGAAACAGACGTGGTTGTTTTTATCTTCTCCATGTATCTGGTCTAACACAAACACTGTGAATTGCCTTGCCTCTAGCAGGAAAAAAAACTGTCAGATGGTGAGGTAGAGACAGAGGAGTTCAAGGTCGAAAGTGCTATACTTATGTTCGTTGGAGTGTAGTTGCCAGCTGAAGAAAGCGAGCGGTTGCCAGGTGACGTTCACCTACTGCTCAGCTTTGCTTTTCAGAGCTTCAAAAGGGAGCCGCATGAGTTGGGCAACCTTGTGAATTAAGCGGTGGTAAAAGTTCACCATGCCGAGGAACTCCTGCAGGGGCTTAACTGTGAGAAGGTGTGGAAGGTTCATGTCCGCCTTCGACTAGAGGGCGACGGATCTTTGGTGATGCAGCGTCCAAGGAAGTCAGTGGTGGACTGCCCCAACTGGCACAGGTCCATGCTGGTTGAGCCGCTTGAAAAGAGTCTGGAATTGGGACATGTGTTCTGGATTTGCTGGCGATGAGGATATTGTCCAGGTAGACAAAGACAAAGGGCAGGTTAGGTGTTGCAGCATTGTTAAGTCAGTGGGGGTCACCACATGGGCGCCACCCGCCAGTGGGCTTCGGGGCAATGTGGAGGGGTGAAGCCCATGGGCTGTTTGAACAGCATTTGATGCTGAGGCGCTCCATGTTTTTTCAAACGCTGCCTTGGCGACAGTCAGCTTGGCAGGATCGAGACGTCAAGCCCAGACATAGGCTGGTCGGCCTGTGGTGGCAATATGGCGTTCTACCCAATGCTTTGAGACAAAGGAGGTGAACGTGGGCTGTGTGTGGTTCAGAAACCCAGCGAGGAGACAGAGAAAATTGTCTGTCGCTGAGAGCATGCTAGACTCACTGATAGAGCTTGTGCCACGAGTGGACATGGATATGAACAGAAAGGGGAGGTCCAGCACCACTCTAAACCCCTATCATTCTATACGATTATGTTTTACATTTAGCTCTAGACTCACGTTTTAATGCTTATCTTTGTCATGTGTGATTTTCACACAGTCAGAGAAAGTTAAGTTGCTCTTCAGTAAAGTCCCAGCGCAACACAGAGCATCTCTCCTGATGGCTCTGTCAGAGCACGGCCAGATCTAGACATTCTGGTGCCCTAGCTCAGATTAGGATGTGGTTTAAATTACAGCTTCTCTCATCAGTTAACCAACATTACATGTTGTCAGTCTAATTTTATTTGGCCATGGCGCCAGCTAATATAAATATATATTCATGGTTTCCCTTATTTATAATTCCTCATTTAAATTTTGCCCCTGTGCTTTTTTTGTGGGTTTACGTTTCATCTTGTTATTGAAATGCATTCTGACAAAAATAAGTATGAAACGACATGCACATCAATCTCAGTTGACTGAGGAGTCTCTAACATAAGTAAAGTGCAGTGTGGTATATGTGTATAGAGACAGAGAGGCTTTTATCAAAACATTGAGGGTTGATGGTTCAAATCCTCATACCGGCAGGACAAATCTGATTGGGGAAAGTGAAAGATGCTTGCTCCTCCCTCATTACAACCACTGATGTGCCCTTGACTAAGGCCCTAAGCCCCAACCGCTTCAATGGAGCGCTCCAGCTTCCATGTGTGAATGGTGTAACTGTGTGAATGTGATCAGGGCATTCCACAAAAAGACAGCATTGTTCTCAGTGAACCCTCCCCTGAAAAAATATTAAATAAATATAGATATAAAGGGATATATATTAAAAGACTGTAATTAGTACACTAAGATAAATAAAGCATGTGCAGCAGCTACAGGAGGCAATTATAAGAATTTGAATATAATAAATATACAGGTTTAAGAATGAGTAAGGCTTTCAGTAAACATTATATACAAAATATACAGCTGGATATTAATACAGTGTTTACACTATATTTCAGATATATACAGTATGGAAAGCAGTTCTAAGTGCTGTATCGTAGGCAACTGGACGTTTTTCAGTTTCTTGATGATGTTTCACCTCTCATCCAAGAGGCTTCTTCAGTTCTAACCAACTAGAGGGGAGTTTGCAAGCTTTTAAAATCTGTGTGGGAGTGTCCTTATAGAGTCGTTCAGGACACGTATGAGAGCTGAGTTTCAGAGTATTTTGGGCCACTTGGGGTCGTTGACCCCACCAGCCCTCATGTGGGTTGCTAGGGCTGGGTCAGCCCAGGTGTGACTGTCTGGGGAGGGAACTCAGTACTGTATTGTAGGTGGGTGATATGTAATGTCTCAGGCCACCTCCTCAAAGACATTCCAGTTTGACAAAGGTGGAACATCCATCTTTTCTGACCAAGATGATTACATTGTCCTCAAAAGAAATGGGTGTTCGCCTTCAGATGTAAGTGGACAGCAGAGTCTTGACCTGAGGAGCTGGCCCTCCTGTGTTGTGCCATTCATTTATGGAGAGGTTGTTTTGTTTCCCCAACGTGCATTACTCTGTTTATATCTGGGTGTTTCTGCCACAACATGTTGGTAGGTTAGAAGTGAACTGGGAAATGATGTTTATTGGAGATCCTCCTGAGTTTCTTAGAAATTCCTGTGACATAAGGAATGATTATATTGTATATATATGATTGTATATGTTTTTCCGTCTCCTCCACTCTGTCTGCTCTGGAGCTTTCAGAGGTTTTGACAAAGGTCCATTTTGGGTAGCTACAGGTTTTATGTGACCCCTGATTTGCTTCTGTTCCTTTTCCTTCCCCTCTGTCTTTGTGGGCACGGTCTCATTGATGGTTTAGGGTTCTGATAACCCACAGCTTCTGCTCCAGTGGGTGATGATAATAAAAACAGCAAGTACTGATCTGTGTGTGTAGGTTTTCTGTATACCTCAATGTTGAAGCTGCTGTCTTCTTCAATGTGTACTGCACAGATAGCAGTATATAAATTGATATGGTATAGGTCAGATCGATTCAGTATGGACAGCGGTATGAGGCTTGTTATTAATTACCCAAATATCAGGAGGATTTATAGGTTGTAGGCAGGCTGGAATAATTTTAACATCTCACTCTCACACGAGACTGTTCCCTCCTTCCTCAAGGCAGCCATCATTTTCCCTGTACCTAGGAAAGTCTGCTGTGTCTCATCTTAATGACTACCATCCTCCGATCTACCGTTTTGTGATGTTGTTTCAGCAAAGTGTCTTTGACTACGGTTGTGTGTATTTCCTTGTTTTATTTACAAAAAAATTACACTCATGTTTTCTAGCATCAACCTCAACCACAAGGACCACAAAATATATATTTAAGATGGCACTCACAGGCGCACAGAATTTTAAGGAAGGCAATGACTATCTTGTCTCTCAGTCAAGGGTTATAGGCTTGTTAAAATTGTCTAATCAGAGCTTTGTAGTAGAGTGCAGTGCGAGAACTAATCACCAGGCAGCAAATGTTACTGGAAGATTTGATTATTTTATGAATGTTATATTTTCCACAATTTGTGACATTAGTTATCAGATAGCATTTTCTGAATGCTTAATTTTCTTTTCAAAGCATTCAAGCATGACCCTGGATCCCCAAGAAGGTCTGAGGTTCACCCACCAAAAGTCTCATTAAATCATATGGGAAACACTGCTCTATGTTAGTGCTCAACACCTGACGCCCCCAAGGCTGTGTGCTCATCCTCATCCTGTTCACACTGTACACTTATAACTTCACACCCAGACATCAAGTGAATTTTATTGTATGTATGGGCTAGTATGCAGATGATACCACCACCATAGGCTTCATTACAAACAGTGATGAGATTCATATCAGATGGAAATCAACAATCTTTCAGAGTGGATCACAGAGAATACTACTCCTCAAGAAAGCTTTCTGACTGGAAACATCACAAACTGGCATTGTTCCTGCATGACTAGAACCACCCAGACCATCACTGGCACCCACTCACAGAACAACAGGGATATTGGTGAAGTGAGATGTTTGCACATAACCCGAAGGATGCTAAAAGACAACACCCACTCCAGCCACTGTCAGTTCACATTGCTGCCATGTGACAAATTCCAACAGAGAATAAGGCAGCCACATTCCATTCCATAAATCCACCACGTCATTTTATACAATAAATTGTTTAGTTTCTTTCTGTGAATGCAGCTTAAAAGGACTTAGCCTACGCTTTGTTATTGATAACAATAGTTATTGATTATCCTAGTGTTGTAAAACAAAAATAATAATAATAATAATAAATGTACCTTGTAACTTGATAATTATGGTGGAACCACCATGGGTGCTTTTTGCTCATTTATACTGTGCATACCCGTCGGAAGTGCTCCCACCAACCACCCACTTGCCTGCTCTGTCCCCTACCCGTTCCTGAACAAACATGGTCGCACAGTGCCCTTGACTTTGTTACTGGACTTCCACCTTCACTGCCCTCATTTCACTGAGATGGGGCTTTAAAAAAAGCACTCCACTATCCAGCTGGCAAGGGTAACTGCTCCACAGTCAGACAGGATTGCTTCATTGTCTGGTAATACCTGAGGCAGTGGTCCTTGTGTTTGTATCAACAAAGGCTGGTGAATGAATGTGGCCATCATCTCTGTACACTGTTCAGCATTAGCAGAGGTTCTGATAAAAAATCTAGATGTTATAATTATCTACCGCAAGAATTCACAACTGTGACCACTGTTTTTGATGGGTGCTGGAGGACCTCCTGCAGACGTGGAGGCCGTGGCTTTGCTAGCAGTTCTCTGCTTAACACCACCTGGTGGGACTTGCTCTGCAAACTTAACTGTGCTGCGACTTCAAATTTGACGTAGTGTTTTTTAAGCTTGATAGCACTTTGTCGCCAACACAGAGTGTACAACGCACCTTAATATTCTCATCTTTAACGGACACGAACTCAAAATAATGACTGTATTTCCAGCTCGAAAATGTGCATCTCTCTCCTCCCTCCATTGTTGTTTTTGTGTAGCTGCGTGGTGTAACACCTGAGTTGTCCTCATGCTGAAAACGTGACTTGTCGCATACGTGACATCACTCCCCGAGACGCAAGAAGAAAGCAAAATATATATTTTTATAAAATAATTAAAATGACAAAAATAAGAGTAACGCACAGTGACTTGAATAAGTAACTTTAATCTGATTACTGGTTTGAAAATATTAACGCGTTAGATTACTCATTACTGAAAAAAGTGGTCAGATTAGAGTAAGCATCACTGCTTGGTAGTTCATATTGTTTTATGATTTTAAACTTAGCCTATTTGATGGTGGTTTAACGAGTCAATCAGGCTAATTTCTTTGATCTGTGAAAGAGAGAAACCTGAACTCAGAAGTCGTACTGTTGTTTATTTCTGTTTAATAAGGAAAGTGTGTACAATTATTTTACGCTTTGTGAGTGTACGCTTATTTATTAGACTAATGCCAAAACTAAGCAAAAGGGATTAAAATTTTATAGGTGAGATGTTGTTTTACTTAACTTTACTGTACTGTAATTTGATACATAATACACATACTGATGCCACACAAGGATGAAAAATAAAACTGTTATACACTGTTATAACATGAAAAGTATCACATTACAATGTGACAATTTATGTTGTAATAATGTGGAAAGTTAATAAAGGTTATAATGTCATAATGTCTCATACATAATTCAAGTTTAGCTTCATCATTATGATGTGATCAGTATGTGTACACTAAGGAAGATTTTAAAATGCATAGGCCTGTACAGAGGAAATAATCAGTCCTCCTCCCTCTGGACATAGCATCATTTCTCACTGATCAGATGGAGGCACCATGGATACAAGCAAACCAGCACAGCTACTGACAGTCCTATCTTTCTACATGGAATTTGACATTGATAGTGATCGGTAATCAATAAAGATGATGACAACAACTCTGTTTTACTGTATATGAGCAAAATGCTCTATTTAATCTCAGGAGGAGCGGCATTGCGGTGCATCTCTGTGTGCATAATGTGTTGGCAGATCCTAGTTCACTTATTGGGCAAGCCAGGTCATAAGAACTGTAATTCTGATTAATGGGGTTTGGGGTGTAGGTGCGTGAAGTAATTCATCTTGAATGAGGAACATATTAATTTCATTACCTACAATGGACTTATGTTGGTTTTCTGTTTTATAGTGTTTCCACTGCTTCTTTGGATATCGTTTTGCTTGAGGCTGATCAGCATAAACTCTATCAAGTTAAGCCAAGAGTTTTTCATTCTGTCTCTTTGTAATTTCCTGTGGATCGGAGACTGTCACTATGCTGCCTCGCTGCTGTTGTGTGGATGCTGTGTGCATTTTCACCTGTTGGCTTCAGCCTTCACAAGCTTGTTGTCTGCCTGGCTCTGCCTGGTATTGTAGCCCTTGTTATTCCAGAATGCAAGTGTGTTTGGACTAAGTGCTCAGCACACATCCTGTCTGATTCTGCCTGTCATATCTGTGGATCATCCAAAACTTTGTTGAAACATTTGTGTATTTTTTTTTTTTTTTTACCTTGCTCTGTTCCTGCCGAGTCAGATCATTAAAGCCTGAATTGATCATTCCTGGTGTCCTCTTTAAGACATTTGGGTCCTAAATCTACATAATATAACATTGTTGTTATAATCTGCTGCCTCAAGATGCTCCAGCAATGCACTTTTTTTCACCTATTTTTTTTAAGCATTATTTTTTTAAACAATAAACAACATATTCTATAGATCACAATACGTAAAGTTAAGTCTCATTTTAAGATAATGTAAAGTGGGTGACTATCCTGATTTTAAGATGACTTACATCAGGGAAAGAGAGAACATTTTCAAGTAATATGAATAAGATGCTGAATCATATCTATCACCCATCATGCTAATACACTGGATGTTAAAAACTTAAAAAAAAATGGAAATGTTTAACCAGCTGGATGTTACTTCATAGCTGTCATTTTTCTTTTTGAAACAGGGTTGCTTCAGCCATTTAGTACACATTAGTGTTATTGTAATTGTAACACTTTTTTTGTTAACATTTTTTCAATTACAATCCTTTTAATTTTGGCAGGCATTATTTTAAATGATTCGGTCAAACAGCCAATCTGAAGTTCAAACAGGACATTGAGTTAAATAAATGTACAAATTTAAACCAAATGTATGTGCGTAAAGTTATCACAACAGGTCATATTGGTAATGTTGAAATGGATGGAAGTTCAGTAAATAAACAAATTTAATTTAAATGGCCAGACCCTTTTGAATTAAACTGAAAATAGATTTGCAAGCACAAATAACTACCCTAAGCAGTTCAACCAATCAACAAATTCAAATTAAACAAACTTACACAGAGGTTTAAACAAGGGATGTTTACCAAAGATAACATGAGCAGATTACATTTTATTTTTTCACTTAAGTATTTTTAGGCGGCCCTTTCACTTCTATTTTTTAGTTGGAACAACATGTTAGATTTGACCTTGCAGACAGTGAGATGTTACTTTTACATTTAGCGGATGCTTTTGTCCAAAGCGACTTATAGTAATTCATATATACATTGATGGCGATGACTACCATGCAAGGGGCCATCCAGCACATCAGGAGCCGACCAGCTACAGGATTATTGGAACCTCACTCACATCAGTCACAGACCTATACTACAAACAAACTGTAACAGTTATGAAACTGCCATCGTCGCAGATCCCCCTCCCCCACCTACAGGCTATTTACCCACATCTTGTTAGAGGTACCGAACCATCTTTGCTACGACAGACTGTGCAACAGTTTCTTACATCAGGTATTCATTGTCCTCAACTCCCTGCCACCTACTCCAAATTACACACTTCTGTTACTATGTTTACAAAGCTACATGCTGCTTAAAGAGTAAAAATGTCAGTATTCCTTTGCACTTCCCTACAATTTACACTTTGATTTTGCAATACTGTCTTTGTTGACATGTGCATTGTTTTTTTTGTCTTACCATTTAAGGCTGTCCAACAGATTTTTTAATTCAAAGGTTTCTTCTAATTTAAAAATGACAGCAGACTATGTCCATTTTATATTGTGTACATAAGGCCTAATTTAAATGTAAATCCTCAAAATCTATTTAAGACTAATTGATAAACATCTCATATTCCAAAAGCATGTAATCAAAAGTGTAGAATATACTTTAATGCTATACAGTATATCCTTCTTCATAATGTATGTAAAGGCCAAAGTGCCACATTGCAACATATCAGTATATAGTTGCCTTACAGTGGCAGCAATACAGGCCAATTTCATTCATGCAAAGCCTACATTCAAGCTCTGTAGTCTTAAGTGAGACGGGAAAAGAGGTAAGAAAACCAAAATAACACATTTCATTGACCCTAATCCAAATCCACTCAGAAAGCAGGCAATTTTTCACAGCCATTCTCCAGACCCCAGCTCTTGTCGTGGCTGCAAGCAGGAGGTAAACCCTCAGTTGTGGAGGGGGGTCTAAAATGAAAATTCAAGGAAAGGAACATAAGATATATTGTCTGGTTTCAGTGGTTGTTAAAAAATAAATTGCTTTTGAAAGTAGAAATGTTTACCTCAATTGAGAACCGTTTTATGCCCTTGGCAGGAAATTATTTCACAGCTTCTCAAGCAGTTGCTCTTTCTAGTGGTTATGTTTCCTTAACCCCACCAAATACATTGGCCCCCAGCCCGAGTACAAATAGCCTACTTTGCCCATGTTTGGAGGCCTTTCTCAATAGGTTCCTGAACTAATTTCTCTCCTCTATGAGGAAGCTGGAACAGAAAAAAAGTAAAATGATACTGTCCAATGTCTCCAGTATGACCAGCAGTTGGGGTGAATTTGTAGGGAAACAATGAGAAGATCACATATGTAGTAACACACCAAGTGGTCCAGAGACAACATTGGTGTAACAGCTGTAGTTTCTGGGCTCTCTTCATCAAAGGTGTCGGCGTGTAGTTTGATGATAAAAGAATTCTGCGGAGGCAAGGCTGGGTGGAATGATAGAGCAATCTTTATTGAAACAGACCTCAAGCCAGCGTCCGACCCAGAAGCGGCCGCTTTTCTGGTATTTTCAAATCTATGGTAAAAGCAATGCCAAAATGCTTTGCCCTCTGCCCTATCAGAAATCCTATCGAGCCTTCTATCTTAAGGCCCCCACACACCGCCCAGACATCCAACTGCCTTATCCGACCACTCTATTGCCTCTTGTCTGACCCGTTCAGCAGAAAAGTTGCATTGAACACACCGCTTCGACGTGCTGCCTACTCCACATTAATGTGTACGTTCTGACAACGTCCACGCGGCTCCGAAAGCTTCCGACGCAGCTGAACACACCAAACATAATTGGTGTGTTCGTCCGAGTCTCCCCAAACGCTTCAGACGTCCAACGGTTGGGCCGGTGTGTTCCTGCCTTTAGGAGATCTACCAAATGCCACCCACCCTGTTCTCCCTGAAGGGCCTTTTTAGAGTAGCTTCTCCAATACACACCCAATTCTTCTAATTGGTCACTTTGGTAAATTATCCAATAGACTAAAAGAGGAGTTGACCTGTCTCCCTGCTCATCCCCCATAACTCATCTAACTTGGCTGCGGTCAATCGTAGGTCTTCTCCCAGTGCCGGCCCTGAGTAATTTGGTGCCCTAGGCAAGATCTTAGCCGGCGCCCCATGGCATCACTATCAATTTCACAATCACACAGAAAACTGCATGTATGTATTCAACATTTTATTTCTTTTAAATCAAAAATATCACATCAAATAAAAACTGAAAAAAGAAATAAGTGACAAAATACAATATAAATAAGGCATTGCGCAAACATCATCTCTCAGCCTCAACAAGTGCCATCTCTCGCTTATCTATGGTCAGCCGCTTTGCAAAACGACCTCCAACTCCTTCCATGTTGCCATGTGGGTTTTGTGCTCCCTGCTATCCTCGTGAACCTTCAGCACGTGGCTTGCATTTTTCTAGTTCTTCAGTCCTTCCTTATGTGGCAAGTGGAGGGTAGAAAAAGGTGTCACTAGCAACGCCACCTGGGAAGTTTTGCCCCAGGAGATAGTTAATAGCTTAAAGGCAATATTTAAGTACCTTTGTTACAGGTCGCTCTGTCCAAAAATACCACGGGCAAGAGACGTTTGTAGAAAAATATAAACTCCATTTTATTTCACAATTATTTAATTAAATACATCACAACATCATCATAAACACCATTGGCTGACTCACGTGGTGCTAGACTGCGGCCAAAATGAAGGGGTGAACAGGGCTGGGGCTACAAACTCAAATCAAGGGTTGGATAATTAACAAACGCACCCGTGACACCGCCCACACACGCATTTGTGAAGAAAAAGGCCCACCACCAGGGATTGGGTCACCGTCAGGGGCCCACAGCACCTGTCCACAAAGAAAAAGAGAAAATATAAACAGGCCTCACAGTCTAACACAGCCACTTTAAACACACACACACACACACACACACACACACACACACACACACACACACACACACACACACAAACCAACAAAGCAATATACATTAATTGAATAATAAGAACATAAACCAAGTTAACTAAATTAATACAAAGAAGTCCCATTCACAATATGAGATACACAAATAATATAAATTAATTATACTAATTAATTAATTATAAATTAATTAATTATACTAATTAATTAATAAACGAAGTTCCCAGGGGCAGCAATCAAAGCCCCGATGCCAGCTCCGCAACGAGCCTGTGAGGTCAAATGACCGCTCCGACACAGCTCCAAAGAGCCGAGGAAACACAGAGAAATACAGTTCCAGCAAGCCAAAACAGCAGTAGGTCCAGGAGGTGATGGCTTCTGTGTTTTTGGACATAGCATCATGGAGAGTCAGAATAAATATTCTAAGGCAACACACAGAGCAATAGCAATCAGCTGGAGGCGGAACAACAGAATGGAAAGCGAGGAGCAGACAACGCCGACTAACCACGTGGAGAATACAACGACACCCAGAAGGGCTTCCAGTGGGACAACCCAGCCCCATGGCACCAGCGGTCTGCCACACTGCAGCTTCTTCTTCTTCTTCTTTGGTGTTTAATGGCAGTCGGCATCCTTAATGTTGCATATACCGGCATCTGCTGGACTTTACCTTTCCCGTTTTCTTTTCTTCTATATCCTTTTAACTAATCCAGTTGATACAAGAAATCTGAAGATGATTCTCCTCCCTTCTCTAGATTTTCCACATTCTATAATATTATTAAAGTTAGTTTCCCTTACTCCCACCTTCCGCAACCCTGTAGCCATCATCTCCCTCTCCCGTTCATAACCAGGACATGCCATCACCACATGTTCTATTGTCTCCCTCTCCCCACAGTTACACAAACCCGTTGTATGCTTCCCTATCAGACTAAGTGTGCTGTTCAATTTACTGTGTCCTATTCTCATTCTGCTCATGATAACTTGTTCTGTTCTATTATCCCCATAACATCCTATATCTCCTACTACACTTTGTAATTTATATAGATGTCTCCCCTTTTCCTCCTGCTTCCAATGTTGACTCCACTGATTATTTATTTTTTTCCATAATAAACTTTTCCCCTCTGCTTTTGATAATTTTACTTTCATTTCCACCTCTTCTTTCTTTACTGCCTCCTTAGCAATTTTGTCTGCTTTTTCATTTCCATGTATTCCTGAATGTGCTGGAACCCACATGAACGTTATTTCCCTGCCCTGTTGTATTAATCTGGATGTTTTTATGAGTATTTCATAGAGTATTTCCTGATGTCTTTTACCTGTCCTGTTTTTAATACTAATATTGATGAAACTGAATCATTACATATGACTATCTTTTTGTCCACCTTGTCCTCCATCCATTCTATTGCTAGTAATATTGCGCATAGCTCTACTGCATATATGATTAAATGATCTGATGTTCTCTTTGATATTGTGGTATGATGGCTGGGAATCACTACTGCTGCACCTGTTGCTCCTGTTATCGGCTCTTTTGAACCATCTGTGTATATGTACACATATTCCCCATACTTTTCATCTACATAGTTATAAAATTCCTGTACTAGATCTGCTGTCTTATTTCTTCTCTTGATATTCCATATTTCTAGATCTACACTTGATTCTTCTAGCATCCATTCTGGCCTTGTTGTCCACAGAACTGTTGGACTGAATTCTATCTGCTGTATTTTTAGTTGTTGTGCTATACCCTCACTCACCCACCCAAAGCTTGTTTTTTGTTCTTTCCCTTTTTCCCAACACATCTCCAATACTCTCTTTGTTGGGTGATCCTCACTGTGCCCTTTTAGGTTTGTCCAGTAGTTGGCTATAAGCTGTTTCCTTCTAATCCATAATGGCATTTCTCCTGCTTCCACCTGAAGGGAGCATACTGGTGCTGTTGTCATTGCTCCTAAACAAATTCTTAGTGCTCGAGCTTGGATAACATCTAGCTGTGAGAGGACCGTTTTAGCTGCTGATCCATATCCCACACTACCATACTCTATTCTAGACCTAATTAGTGCTACATATATGTATTTTAATGAAGTAAAATCCGCTCCCCATTCTAATCCGGCCAAACACCTCATAATATTTAATACTCCCTTACTTTTTTCTACTATTCTCTTCACATGTTTTCTCCACGTTAATCTAGAATCAAAAATCAACCCCAAGAATCGAAAGCTGTTTACTCTGTCTAGGTTCTTTCCATATAAGTTTAACTTTTTGTTTTCACTTATTTTCTTTTTTGAGAAGAACATTACTTTACTTTTTTCCACTGAGAATTTAAAACCCCATTCTGCTCCCCATTTTTCCACTTGGTCGATCCCTTCCTGCAGCTTCTTCACTAGATGGTCTATGTTGCCTCCCTTCTTCCATAATGCCCCATCATCTGCAAACAGAGATCTTCCTATTCCTATCGGTATTTTTCATATATATCATTTATCATTATTGTGAATAGTGTAGGACTTATGACACTCCCCTGGGGTGTACCATTCTCTACCTCATGACTTTCTGACACCTCCGACCCAATTTTAACCTGGATAACCCGCTTCTTTAGAAAATCCATAACCCAGTTAAATATGTTTTCCTCAATTCCTATTCGATGCATTTTGATCAGTAAACCTTCTCTCCATAACATGTCATATGCTTTTTCGACGTTAAAGAACATTGCAGCTACCGTTTCTTTATTTACCTGTGCTTTCCTGATGTCATCTTCTAAACACAATACTGGATCCATTGTGCTCCTACCTCTTCTAAATCCACTTTGATACTTCACCAGTATCAAAGTGTCACCAGTCCCCTCTTTTCAATATAGTGCATGAGCCTTTCATTAATCATTCTCTCCATTATTTTACCTATATGTGACTTAAGAGCTCACACTGCAGCTGAGACAACTGTGTCACATTCAAACAATTCGACACGTGAGTGGGAAGAAGAAGCAGCGGTGAGCTTTACTGCGCCTTACCTGTGCGCTGCAGAGATAACGTGCGTAACAGCATACTGAAATGGAGCACACCTCATTACGCTGAGTAGCTCCCCATACATGAAAACCCATTGGTCAAGAGTGATTGACAGCCATCAGGCCAATCACAGCCATTTGACCAAACCCACTAATCTCGGCCACCCGGAACGTAAACAATTATTTGCTAACAAGGAGCTGCAGTCACTGGCTGCCGCAGACAGCGAACAGAGTGGAGGTATGAAACAGTTGTTTAACTAGTTAATAATGTAGAATTTTGTCTGTAAATACCTGTCACATCGCCCAGCTAAGTGTTCCCCTTTTATTTTGTCAGTTTCTGTCCTGTGCTTCCTGTATTTTATTTTGGTTCTCACCGTGTTGTCTCTGTTCTAGGTCCATCACCTCCCGTCCTTGTGTCCTTTCCTCCTGTGTGATTACCTGCCCTGCACTGATGTGCTTCATCTGTGTCTCTTTGTCTCACCTCCTGTGGCCTTAAGTAGTCTGTCTCCCCCACCTCCGGTGCCAGTTCGTCTTAGATTGTCTGGCATTCCAGCTTATTGTTCCCTGAGCTTCTTGTGTATCTTTCTGGTTTTTTTACTTTTGCCTGTCATCTCCGACTCTGCCTCTGCCTGACCCTCTTGGATATTGTTTGCCTGTCTGGACTGATCACCTATGTACCGAACTCTTTTTGATTAAATACCCTTCTCTGTGATCTGCGTCCTGCGTTTTGGGTCCTGTCTCTGTACGTCCGTTACAATAACTCTGTCTTGCTTTGTGGCATGTTAGCTAATATTAAGCAAGCCAGGTGGCAAACAATTAGGCCATGCCAGGTAAGCCAGGTAAAGTTAATGGTAACTTACAGATAGTAGAGAAACATCCACTGATTTTGATATTATTCAACATGATCATGAATGCCAAAAAGGAAGAGGCAGCAGAAGATTGAATTCTTTTTCAAGTCAAGTTGTCATGTAAGTGGAGTTATGTGACAGGAGTACATTCATATTCTTGCATTAATGCCTTGTAGATGTTCATTTACGTAATTTAAAGCTATTTGTTGGAGCTTAAAAACCTTCTTTTCAATGAAGAAAATCTCCTACATCAACTCATCCCTGTTACTGCTGTCATTTGTTACACTTACAGCTCCTCCAGGTAATGTCCAGATAAGTTCAGAATAGCAGTGCATGTGTGAAAGGGGCTACACTATTGTACATTGTACACTGTTATTTATGCACTTACTATATAACTAAAGCAAATACACTAGTAACACAAGCAGAAAAATCAATGTATCAATTAAAATGATCATCAAGGTCAGCCATTGTTCTTCTGGTAAAATAATGGTATCTGGTCACAATGTAGGCAGCACAGAGACACAGGGAGAGGGAGAGGCACGATGACAGCAGTGGCCAGGCAGGGACATGCTCTGAGGATACAGATGATCAGGTGAGAAATTTGAATGAGAACTTAAACAGCTTGATAACATTAGTTTTAGTTTTAGGCCTACATGTCAGCAGTAAATAAAACTAGTAACATTGGGCCTGATACTGGCATATAGGTGAGATATAGAGCAAAACCTTTGAGATAAAAACATTGATTTTCACTTAATGGGAGTTTAAAGAGAAGCTTTATCTTGATTCTGTAGGAATCCATGCAATTTCACAGCATATTCCTTTACATGTGAATTCAAATGGTCAATGTTGTCCTCAAAACTTCTAAATGTGCGAATTTTCATATATAAAATATCATAGAATTGTGAGAAATGTACTTTGGGCTCTTGGACTCTTGGACACACCCCCCCCAATATCTATACTATGGTTACGCCCTTGGTGGCGGAGATGCCAGGGACGCTCCAACGTCAGCAGAGCCACACCACCTGAGCTTCACCACACTGACATCCAATCCGCCACGCCAGGCCACAGCCACCACCGAGACGAGCGGAACAGCAAAAGGAGAGGGCGCGCCAGGTGAAACCACCTGCTATATAGAGGTGCGCCTGCCCATCAGTCAGTGCACCAGAGAGACACAGCGCCCCGCTGTGAGGAGGAGTGAGCATGCTACGACTACACTTATTAAGTCTATTAAGTGAATTCTTTTGGAAAAAAAACATTTAGCAGCAGAAGCAGTGCAAGCTATCATTTCTGTTTGAGTACATCAGCCAGCTTCTTTTGATTTTTTCAGCATTGACTAAGACTCTGTTACAAAAGTCACGTTGGCACTCTCCCATCTTTGTTTTTGGGAAATGTGTAACTGCTTTTTTAATTGAAATGGCCCGCTGTGAACTAACTCTCATCTCACATTGTCAGTTAGAAGAGAGTCCAGTCAGCAGGTCTGTTGGTGCCTTTAGTCCTGATGCTGTGTCACTCTGCTGTGCTGAGGTAGAGGGACAGGAGCACCTGATGCTGTGTCACTGGGCTGGTGGTGAAATACTTTAAAAGTGCATCTGAAGAGAGAAGTATGTGACCACTGGATGTTACATTTTAATAAAAAACAAAAAAAAAACAGATACTTGATGTGTGCCATACACAAGACTAATATAGACTAATAATGAAAATGTGATGAGATTCATTCAACTTTATTGTCATTGCAATTAGGGATGCACCGATACCGATACTGGTATCTGGAATCGGGCCGATACTGTTCTAATATGTGGAGGACCAAACCTGACATAAGTATAAATAAATAAATAAATAAATAAATAAATAAATAAATAAATAAATAAATAAATACATAAATAAATAAATAAATACATATATACATAAATAAATGCTGAAATAAATAAATAAATGTATAAATAAATAAATGCATAAATAAATAAATGCATAAATAAATGAATAAATAAATAAATGCTGAAATAAATGTATAGATAAATAAATAAAAGTATAAATAAAAGAATAAATGCTTTTTATTTATTTCTGTATTTCTGTTCACCTACATTTATTTATTTCTGTATTTCTGTTCACCTACATTTATTTCTGTATTTCTGTTCACCTACATTTATTTATTTCTGTATTTCTGTCGCCTACATTTATTTATTTCTGTATTTCTGTGTCCATATGTAAATGAGGAGGTAGGAGGTCCTAACCTCAGTCAAGAGCATGATTGGTTACAGGAGTGTGCTCGATGAGGGTCTACTACTTCTGCCTTACTAGCGGAGCTAATTCCTGTACACTGTACAGGAAAGTTGCTGGCTACCAGCAAGCCCGCTCAGCTAACTGTTAGCTGCAGTTGCTGACATTTGTTCATGTAGCTCTGGTTTAGTGATGAATTTGACTGGCGTTCATTTTAACTTTCGAGGGTCCCAGATGTGCTGGTGGTGTGGTTTGAGAATCCCATGTGGAGACAGAGGGGTCCTCAGCCATGTCCGCTAACCAGGAAAAACATTCTGCTCATCACTTCAAGTCATGTGTATTCTAGACGAGCGCTACAGACCACAAATCGTCCAAAAGTGCATGTTGTCGGTCTCATATCTTAGTCGTGAATATCTGTACTCTCATAGAAGTCATGGAACAGGCTGAGGCATTTGTTCACGCCGAGCGGCTCGAGAGCGGCATGCTAGCTGTTAGCTCTTATACTAGCTGTTAGCTGCTCGCTGTAGCGCAGCGTCCAGGTTACCATCGGGTATTTTTCATTCCGCACTGCGTTCAAATGGTTACTTAAAGCCATCGTTCCGAGCCGCATACATCGTTATTAAGCTGAAGCTAAGCCAGTGTGAAAACTGTATACTGTCATACAGCCTGCTGGTCAAACAGTCTGCAGAGTACGTTGACAGCCAGCCCGAACTCAGCGTGCGGTCAGTCGGCTGTGGCAAATCGTGAGACGTCCAGATCAACCTGTGATACAAACACCTGTAGCGACAATGGTTCATAGGAAAGCCCAGACATGTATCTCACTCTCGATGGTACATGTGTCAACAGTTAACCTGGACGCTGCGCTCTCAGCGCTACAGCGAGCAGCCAAGAGCTAACAGCTAACATAAGAGCTAACAGCGATATCCACACTATCCACGCCGCTCGGCATGAACAAATGCTTAATACTGTTCCACCCATGAGCTGTTTGAGAGTACAGAGATTCACGACAAAGATATGAGACCGACAACATGCACTTCTGGACGATATGTGCTCTGTAGCGCTCGTCTAGCAGTGGTTTGCAGGTTGCAGCTCCAGCATCTCCGTGTGGATAGAAGTGCTCAAGCCACGTCAAAACGAATACACATATACATGACTTGGAGCGATGAGCAGAATGTTTTTCCTGGTTAGCGGACATGGCTGAGGACCCCTCTCTCTCAAGACAGGATTCTCAAACCACACAGCTAGCACATCTGGGACCCTCGCAAGTTAAAATAAACGCCAGTTAACCTGTCACACCGGTCGAGGTCATTAAGCCAACTGGAGCTGGTTTATAACGTTACAGAGAGCGAGGCTTGGGATCAGGAATCGTTTGCTTTTGTCTGGCTCTCCGATTTGACCAATCATGCTCTTGACTGAGGTTAGGACCTCCTACCTCCTCATTTACATATGGACACAGAAATACAGAAATAAATAAATGTAGGTGACAGAAATACAGAAATAAATAAATGTAGGTGAACAGAAATACAGAAATAAATGTAGGTGAACAGAAATACAGAAATAAATAAAAAGCATTTATTCTTTTATTTATACTTTTATTTATTTATTTATACATTTATTTCAGCATTTATTTATTTATTCATTTATTTATGCATTTATTTATTTATACATTTATTTATTTCAGCATTTATTTATGTATTTATTTATTTATTTATGTATTTATTTATTTATTTATGCATTTATTTATTTATTTATGTATTTATTTATTTATTTATTTATACTTATGTCAGGTTTGGTCCTCCATACTAATATACTCGTACTCGCTAAAGTTCGTCGATACCAAGAACCGATACCAATCAGTGTTCCCCCCAGAAGGTGGAATAGCGGCGCTACGCCGCTATACTGCTAGCTCAGAGCCACTATACTCATTTTTAAATTAAGGGTGTTTATTTCCTATATCTTTAACAATATGCAACGTGACTACATCCGTAACAGCTGTCCACCGGGACCCTTTCTTCTCATACAGGACACAATTATTAAATGATTCTGTTAATGTTAGCTGCTTTACAGCCCGGGTGGGCTGCCGCGGTCTTCTCGTAGTGAGCAACAAGTGTCCCACTCTGATACGTGCGTCTGTGTGAGAGGCTCAGATAAATGTGTCGGTCCGCTGTCTTTAGTCACAAAAGCCTTTGAACAAACTGTGCAGCGGACCGTGGTTTGTTCGAGGTCCGACGCCACAAAACCAAGCTACTAATGAGACAGTGCCGTTTTAGGAACGAGCTCTTAGCTCGCTGCATGTTGTTGTGTTTGTTTCTCTGTGGAAAGTCAATGCGGGGGCGGAGCCACTATGAACTACGGGAGCCCATGAGGAGCGGCGGAGGAGCAAGAAACAGGCTCACAGCTGATCACACAGAGATGATTCTTTTCATCAAAAAGAACCTGCCACTCACTTTCCCAAAAAAAACTTAGTTCAGAGACCGCACCATTGCATGCTGACTGAAGTTTGAGATTTTGTTTGATTCAAATATGGACACTCTGCAATAGGTTCATCAATGTTGTGTCTATCTGAATGCTGGAGACAGTGTAAAATAGTTAATTGATATTTTGTTTGATGAAAATGTGGAAACTCTGCAATAATTCTCAGAAAATTTCACAGAAAATGTTTATTTTTCATTTATCATCATTTGTTGTAACAAGCAGAGAAGAAAATAAAACCTGTCTTCCAATTAATTGCATTTTGCCTAATCGTTTTTTGGGGGTTGTTTTGGTGGTAGTAGTATCGGCATCGGTACTCGGTATCGGCAAGTACTCAGATCTAAGTATTGGTATCATATCAGGTTGAAAAAAAGTGGCATCGGTGCACCCCTAATTGCAATACAATTCAGTCTAACCAGAGTGCAAGTGCAGTGTACATATTTCGCCTATCAATGATATGGGAAAGCTGAGGTGTGGAGTATTAACAGTAATACACTTTAACTGCACTTTAACACTGATGTAAACTTTAACAAACATAAACTGTGACACAATAAACCAAAGGCGACCCTGTTACAAAGGGGATGGAAAACTAATAGCATTTTAACTGACATACAAGCAGGAAAACACAGCCAACAGGTTAAATAACACCTGAACAGGCCTAACACTAACTTTCCAAATGTCCTTGATGAATTTAAGGTGGAGTAACATTAATTTAGGTCGACTCAGCTATTTATTGATTATTAATGCTGCTATCGTCCGAAGTAAGCTAACAAGCTAACACTCCAACAACAGTGAGTATTATCATTAAACTATTAATGTCATTCACTTCATCACATTGACGTTACTGTACCTGTATCTTCTTCACATTTTTCTACCTCTTCTTTCCTTCTTTTCCTTCACTGGGCGCCGGGTGGTTTCAGTCTTTTGGACCTTGTAATTCCGCTACAGTATCAGTAAATCTCTCTCTTGGTCTCGGGGTCTCAGTGCGGTCAGATTCAGGCAGCTGGCCTCTCGACCTGCCCCCCTCACAGAGGACAGGTGCAGTGCAACGAGCCAGAATCCAGAAAAAAGGCCTCTCCCTTATTTAATAGTCTTTGCTATTAAGTTATGTAGCTGTGGGCTTATACAATATTTCGAAATAATAGTACTAGTGGCACTGGTAAAAAATATACATTCTTCTATTTTTTTTATTTATTTAATTTTTTCTCCCCCTGTTTTCGGCTACCCCTGACGGATGACGGTGCCCCTAGCATTTGCCTATACTGCCCATGCCCAGGGCCGGCTCTGTCTTCTCCCCGAATGACCCTCCTGTCCTTCTGCGGGAACATAAATGTTAGGCATCTCCCACCATCTGGCGTGGGGGCCAAACTCAGTTTAGTACTTTATGGTGGCTTTACTGTCTTCTGAACTTTAACACTGCCACAGCTGAAAAACTACTCTGGGACCCCTGGAGCTGTGAGCCCCACTCCGTCTACAGTCCTTCACTCACATAAGGAAAAACAAGTAGTCATTGTTAAATCTAATCTAGGTAAAATCAAAGATCAGAATGTGTTGCCACCCAGATACCTCACAGCAAAATGACAAGATGTTTTCCCGAGCGTTTCTTGTATATTTCAATAACTACTGTAAATGTTCTCAAAATTAACTTGTGCCTCTGCTACTGTTTGATCATCAAAATAGGAATATGTTTTGTCCAGGAATGTCTGAAGTAGTCACCATTTAAAGTGTGTATGTTCACAGTATGCTGAGGAGAGTCGAGCTCTGTTCCATAGAAATATCTAATCTCATCTAAACTCACTGTTTCTTTACAGGCCAGAATTCAAGGACTACGTTTGGAGCAATCACATGTGCTGGAACTCTGCCTGACACCTATTTATTTGTCGTTGGTTCTGCATTATTTCTAAATTGTTTGAATGTCTTCAAAATGATAAATGTCTTTTCTTTACACTCCCAGCATAAACAACCAACCGATTGCAGTTTTTACACTTTACATGATGCACTAATAATAACAACTGAATTAGGTTAGACTCTTGTTTATGACATTTTTTGGAACACATGTAAATTAATAACACTACAGAAGTAGTGTGTAGTAATTTGCGTGGTTTCATGTTCTCATTACTTTTCTATGCGTTTTGACAGTATTGTATACATGCTCTACTTGCTGGACTTTTTGTTGTACACCTTGGAGTACTGGCCTGAGAGAAAGTAGTTCCATCATCTCCGCAGAAATTATAATAATTACACAAAAATGGATAAGGATGGAGAACTAAATGTGTTTACAGGACATAAAGTTACAGTATATCTGAATGTGTTTATGGGGCATAACAATGAAAGACAACACAGGACTGTTGCCATGTAAAAAATAAAAAAGGAAACATCCAAGTCTGGAGTTAGGTGGGTGATGGGAAGCTTATGTGATGGTTGGTAAGCAATTATTTATAGGCATAGTTAGGGGCATTCTGTGTTTGCCACATTCTACTCAGCTGACAGTCAGATCATGAATTGAAATGCAAAGTCTATTTTCTTGAAAAATGTCTTACCAATATGCAGTAGTCTCAGGCGTTAGGCTAACATCTGACTGTTAGGACCAGCAGTGTTGTGCCTGAACGCGTTCAATGAATGATCGTTCATGAACTCGTTCATATTTTGGGCGAATGTGAACTGAACGTACGTATTTCTGCCTGGTGAACGTTATTGTGAACAAGTTCATTCTAGCATTTGTGAACGGCGTGCTCTCACAGTTTAACTTCATTCAAGACAGTGCCAGGTTTCCATCAAGCCTTCAAGGTGAAAACTGGCTAAAACACACCGTGAACAGGCCTTATATGTAGCGGAAAAACACCCAATCTGGCTGTTGTGTGTAAAAAGAACGCTGGACGAGAGGTTTGAGCATGCAACTCGCTTTACTTTTGATCAAAACGAAACTTAACTATTTCAGACAGAAACAGCTGCATACATACCAAACATGCAGTGAGGCATTACCAAACGAATACAGATGAATTCGTCCTGACCGGACATAACACTGGCAACACCAGCCTCCACAGAGTCGCACCGCCACATGCATAGGCGCAACATCTACTAGGGACAGGGGGGACATGTCCCCCCCACTTTCCGAAGTCCCGTTTTTGTCCCCCCCACTTTTATTTAATCCAGCCGAACGCAGTAGCTCTCAAGCGTCCGATACTCAAACATGTCCGCTTGATTAATCTACCCTGGCATATACCGATGTGCTTATTTTACATTAATTTGATGGCAAACTCCGCCTAGCTGATGCAACACCAGCATATGCGAGGTTAGTAATCAAGTGGACCCACTCTCGCTGTGAGTCGTGGACAGTTTGTGTCAGTTGTGCGATCAAAGGCTGCAACAGGCCACTGTCTTCGGCTGGATCGGGCTCTTGATCAAACATTTGTGTCTTGTTTTTTAATTACTCAAATAATGACTATTTCCAGCTAGAAAACACGCATCTCTCTCCTCCCTCCATTGTTTGTGTTGCTGCGTGGTGTTACACGTGACTTGTGTGAGTTATCTTCGTGCTGGAAACGTGACCCCGAGACGCAAGAAGAAAGCAAAAATATATATTTTTACTGAGGAAAATGACAAAAGTAATAGTAACGCACAGTGACTTGAGTAAGTAGCTTTTACCTGATAACTGGTTTGGAGATATTTACGCGTTAGATTACTCATTACTGAAAACAGTGGTCAGAGAGTAACGCGTAGGCAATGACAACCTGTGTCAGCTTTACAGTTACAGTTAATGTGCCGGCCCGGCTCGGACACAACGTGCACGGGCGCGTTGGGCCCGATCTAAGCTCTACTCGGGTCCAGCCGTGACTTTACTGAGGTTCTCCCAGTGTCAGCAGCAGGAGGACGGTCAGCTCACCTCCCAGAACATAGCACTGAATCACTGAGACTGATTTAGGGACCGTCATTAAATTACTTAGCATAAATATATTAATTCAAAATAATTGCAGTTTTTTCTATATCTTCCATGTCATGTGGCCCAGTGACTCCAAACCAGCAGCAGATTGTATTAGTAAACTGGACAAATGAGACACAGCTCTTTTTATTGTACTTATTGTATTTTATATGAATATTCATATGCAGAAATTATGATTTTTTTCTCAGTAACTTCGATGTCAGGTGTCCCACTGACTCCTGAAACAGATTCTGTTTCCATAAAAATCTATAATAATAAGGAAAATAATGGTAATGGTCTCATGTCTTAGATTCTGATTCTGAAATTCTGAAAATGGTTTTTTTTTTTTTTTTTTTTTTAAGTCTCACCAGCAGTCACCATTTAAGGGGTTATTTTTCAAAATTTTCTTCTGGGGGGGCCATGCCCCTGGACCCCCCTAGTGTTGCTAAGTTAGCAGAACAATCTTGGGGAAACACTGTATGTTCTAAGAATTTTGGACATGTGAGGCGAACTATTGCTTTCTTAGCTGAAGCCGACAACGGAACAAAATAAGTGTAAAGAGAGACATACTGGAGCCCTGTATTTTCCTGCTTTTTTGTTCTTTGCCAATCACACCTATGACTAAGCATGATAGCCATGTTCATCATAATGTGTTGCTTTTAAGTAGCTGGGAATATGATTAAAAGCATGTAGAAATGTATAAAATGGTATTCAAATCAGACCCCCACTTTTCAAACCGATGTTACACCCTTGGCCACATGTGTCATCAACATGCTAAGCATGGAGGCAAAAACAAATGAAGGCGCAGCAATACCCCAGACTCTGCCTCCACCATTAATATGGCATCTATAATTGATGATGATATCTCCGTACATCAACAACGTCAACAGCAAGCCTGAAACGGCACATTGAACTAAAGCACCCAGCTAGTCTTTCAAGGTATGTGCGAGCAAATACAAAATCAAAAGACACAGCAACAGCGAACCAAAACAGATGCTCTACCACCCAAATCACATTAACGGCGTACAGTAGCGGCTCCGCTGTCTTCATCTCCCAGCCGCAGCGGGAAAACCTGGTTTTGCAGTATATTGTCGGAGAGCTGCAGTTTCAGTGTTAAAACTGATACAATAATTGCTGTCTGTGGTTCTATATGGGCTGTGGCAATCATTTAGAAAAATAATAGCTCGCAGCAACATATGGGGAAAAAAAAGAACTATGAACTAGTTCATTTTTGGAACTGTGAACTTAGTTCAAAATTTTGAATTATGAACTATGAACTGAACTAGTTCATTTAACATTTGTGAACTGAACTTTGAACTAGTTCATGTAGAAAGTGAACTTTCCCAACACTGAGGACCAGTGTTTGAAGCATTTTACTGGTGCAGCTAATTAAATCATGCCATTCCTTTTTGTATTGTATCCCTTCTAAGAAGCACATTCAAGTAAACCAACTTGATATGAAAGAAGTACACATATATGAAAGGTATCCAAGATACATATTATATGAATAACAGTGGTTTGATCCATGTTGCTGCTAGCATCAAGTTACAGTCACCTGTCAGAGAGAGACTGCAGAAATAGTGGAAACATCAGGGCATGATTCTGCTGTGAACTGACACTTAGAAGGCTGGAAGTTGATGATAACTTATAACTTTAGGACACAGAAACAGGATACATCAGCACATTTGCAAAACATCCAGTTCAAAATCTATATGAATGAACATCACAGAAATACCATCTAACAACATCTGCTTACAAATACAATGCAAACTATAATCGCAGATCTCCCCATGACCTCTAAATAGTGGACTTGGTTTTTCGCACGCTAATGTCCACATAGCCCAGGGTAGCAGTGCATGTGTGAACACTGCTATGTTAGTCAGGGAGCCAAAGTCTCAAAAATGGGTTGAACCGATATGCTCTGCCATACTTTTTATTTGTGTTTTTTCTGTTAACTTTGACCCTAAGAACCAATAATTGGAGGGTCTGCTCTGCCGGAAATATCGCGAAAAAAAAATGTGGCTATTTTGGTGTATGTATCCTATATTTTTTATCAGAATATTTTTCCAATATTTTCATCTTTACTTCATTGGCATCAATTATTCCACCAAGTTATGACATCAGTCAATATGCCATTCTTTTCACCAAACTGTATACTCATTCCACAGAAAGAAATATAAAAATCCAACCAAAATTAATGGATCTGTGGAGATTTCAGTGCTAGTTGGCGATCAACAGGCTCAGAACCTCAGTAGAATTTTAGACATATTAGTCTACTTGCAGGCCCATAGAGCCCCATTGTGAACCTAGAAATGTTGAGTACACCAAAGTTTTAGGTTGAAATGTACAGTATGGGTCCCCAGCATTAAGAAACTGCCAGATGCTAACTTACATATGTTTGGCAATTTGCATAATTAGCATTATTAGCATCAATTAGCATTAATCGCCTATATGGGCAATATTTCAGCAACTGCTTGGCCGATTTGGACAATATTGGCATGGGTTTGGGGGTTATTAAGGATGCGGAATTCATTTCTGATGTATTCAAAATTTGAAATGGCACTTTAAAACAAAAGTGGCCATATTTCAAATCCCAGTGGGCCAATTTTTATGAATTTTGTGTCAATTTATATGTTTTAGCTGAATCTATAAAAATAAATTGTAGGATATATATGAACATAATTATCCAAATGATGCAGAATATGTACATTTTAATTCACATAATGTTATACTCTGAGGTGACAATTGAGATATCAAAAGCAAGTACCATATCAAACTAGAATACTATGAATGTGGCTAAGTAATATAGAGAAAGGAGTATAATACAAGTTACAAGTAGAACACAACAGTCCTGCAGTACAGGTACAAGTTTTAAAACACAAGTATAGCCAAAAATATTAAAGCAGAAAACTCTATGTGCACTAGTTACACAATGTGTTACAACTAAAAAAAACTTTTATCGAGCAAGAGCGTCTTGCACTTCTGCTACTCTGCACTATATAACCATATCTTCATCTTCTTCAGGCTCTACATTCTTGTCGTCTTGCTCTTGCTGTCGTCTTGCTGTGAGTGTGTGAGCGGGTTGCAACATTTATTGTCATAGCCTTCGCAGAAGCAGTAGCTGATACAGGCCTGCAGCTTTGCAGCTACAGCTGATAATGTCCAAAAGGACAGGAGGAGCATCCATAGAGGTGCACGTTGCGCTCTATAGGAGGCAGTGTCTTCAGTGCTGAGGGAGTTTTTCTCTTTCATTATATGTTGTATCTGGCAAGGTTCAGAGATGCAGACTTCCTGTGGTTGTACAGAGCCAGGAAAAAAACTCTCACTGCCTCTCTGATTTGCAAGTTAGTACAAGAGAGAACGTGCATAGCCAGGATGGACCGACAGTGCTCACCAAGATTCTCTACTGTCGAATTGATGTTGAGAAAAGTGCCATCCCATCTCTCCATCTGCAGGTGAAGTGATACTCACCTTCCAGCTCCAATAGACCATGAGCACAAACACATCAGTGTCATCGCTGAGAATATGGACAATTTAAGCACCACACCTGGCTGCATCAAACATGTGTTAGATGAGGGAGACATCAGCTTCATCATGAGTGACAATACTGTCTGCTCTGCTGACCATCTCGATGTGATCTCCTATGTTGTGTGCACAGGAGTTCGCCTAGCCTTTGCTTGTTTGTCTTGTCCTTCATCACTTCATTGCAGCTAGGTAGGGGGGTTGTCAGTGAGAGTTGGTACTCTGTTGAGCTCTCCCCAGCTCCTCTCTGCCTCTTGTGGTCTTTGACAGAGACTTTCTCGTACCGATCAAAGATAACAAATGTTTGGGTGATGTAGCGATCAAGCGTGCGCCCAAAGGTGGCTGCGAGGTCTGCCACAGCGCCTGACGATGGCCACACCATGTGGTAGATGAGCTGCGATGCATCAACGAGTACAACTTCTGGTGGATGGAGACTGGGAACAACGATTCCAAGATGCTGAACAATCACAGACTTGTTACTGTTTCTGAGGCACCCATACTCATTGATGATGGATGCAGGGACCGGGCTGAGCTCGTAGTTAAAGAGGGTGGAAAGCTCCATTCTTCTCTTACTCCCCACCATCAGCAGCCAAGAAAACAATGCCACAAGTTCACACATGATCTTCCCATTGACCTTCCTCCTTTTGTTTTGAATTTCATTGTCACCACCTTATTTGAGATGGGTGCATGAAATCCCCCAGGAAGTGATGAAGAGAAAAGTGTGCTCATGTCTTGCCTGATCTCCAAAGCATCTTGCACATTCACATTTCCATCCGCCACCTGGCCATTTATGATATGGTAGAGGGTAGCAGTCTCTGTGGTGAGTGGGTGAGAGTTCTCCCATAGCACTCTCATGCCCTCTTCTTTGTGTCTGTTGGGCTTTATTGTCTTTTCCAACTCTTCAGCATCATCGTACATCTCATCCAATGACTTGGAGAGATGGGAGCAGATGCTGAAACATTGGATCCATACTGTGACCTGTTCAGAGTTGGTGGAGATGCCCTTCATGCCTTTCACTCCCTTCCCTTGCTTGATGCATGTCTGCTCCCCAAATATATCTTGGCAGGAGCAGGAAGGTGCTGCATGTCACGCAGATGCCATGTGATCAATGTTGAGTTGTTCTGATGACTGGCAGCAAAGAAATAGGGCAGCATCTCTTCAAAGCATTGTTGTTGCAACAGCCAATCACCCTCTCTTTCTGCTCGCCAGAACTTGTGCGCTATTAGGATTGGGGTGATGAAGCAAAGTAGGCTATTTTTTTTCGGTAGCGCTGGTAACATTAACTGTTGATCTATTAATTACTGTGGATTAAGTCTCTGGATTTTACGCAACAAGCTCCTACCATATTTTAACAATTTAAACCACCCCAAGAGGCGGTTTAGAAGTAGGCTATAAAGATATTAGTCTATATATAACATTTTTAAAATGAGATATGGACTATATACACACTGTAATCGTGGTTTAATCTGCTTTTAATCTGATCAATTTACTTGCATTAAGATGATATGATCTGTTTGGCCTTGCATTACGCAAGGCATAATTAAGTAATGTTTATGCAACAATAAAAGGGAGATTAAGGTTACATTTGGCTATCAATACTAATTAATGATTATTTGGGATAATTATTAATTATGATAAATAATATGATCCAATTTGCATTAGATATATGAGATTGGATTATCAGATTAGATCAGATTTTTGCATTCTGCGCATTCTCAAGATTTCTTTCCCGGGGTTGTGAGCCGGAAATAGAAGGATGGTGGCAGTGTCTTTCCTCCGAAATAACTGTAAGCAAGAGCGCCATTGTGCATCTAGTTTGTGTAATTAACATGTACACTAGGGGTGGGTAAAAATATCGATTCATCAATGCATCAATGCATAAAGTTTCCCAATTCAAAATCGATTAATAAAATCCTCTGAATCGATTCAGGCAAGCAGCGACCCCGACCACCCGCTGCCCCTCGCCGGTATTCTCGGTCCCTGCCTCCAGCAGCTGGAAGCACCTCACCCATGACCTCGCTCGAAGGTCGGAGGGTGATGCGCCGCAGAAACACCATCGGAGCTGTGGAGGCGGGTAGCCGATATCTGACGCACCGTTCTTTCGGAGACTGTAAACTCCCAGCGCAGCCGGTCTCACCCTGGCCGCTGCACCTTTGTACGGCATCTTTCTCGAATGCCGAGGCAGCTGGTGACGTAAAGAGGTCAGCCGGAGGTAGCTCTATTTAGCACTGGTTAAAATGGGTGCAGCGCCACCTATCCTACTGGGGTATGACATAGTCGAACTATGGCTGTAATCCGACTAAGCTGTGCATGTAAACGCACTGACTGCGCATGCAGAGTCTGCATGCAGTGTGTGTCAGGTACCCTTGAAATTTGATGAGTTCATTTGCCTCCTATATCACAGACCCTGCAATGTGACTATTGCACACAAGTACATCGCGATGACGATGCTCAAACAATATATCATGCAGCTACTGACTGTGACAGCAACTTCTACATTGTGTGTGTGTGTTTGTGTGTATGTCAGTCGTCATTGTCAACTCGCCTGTCTCTCATTGCTTAGTAGTACTGGTCGTCATAGCGACGGTAGAGACCAGATCTGACCAATCAGCGGGCATACGTTTTGCCTTGGTTCGCTTGGAACCTCAGCGGAGGTGCTATGAAAAAAGGTGCTAGGTACTTTTCACACCTTTTCCAACGGGTAACTCCTCAGATATTGAGGCTGGACCTGCATGCACCCGCATAGTCCGCATATAGCAAGTAAAGGCTCTGGTTGAGACTGCCATCTTTGTCCGGTACTTCTGTGGCTCACCCACCTCCTGGCCCTACATTCTTGTTTCTCCGTCTTCCTCTTACTCAAACTTTTTTTTTTTTCAAATTATTGTTTCAATATTAATCCTGCTACTGATTTAAAAAATCTTGTCATCTATTTTTTTCTTCCCTACTTTCTCTCCCATTACCGTTTCTTCTAACATACTCTACATCATCTTAAAAAATTCTGTACTTAATGAGCCTTTTAATGGAACACCCCATGGGTGACATAGTGCCAAAGCCGATCATCCTTTAACACATTTTTTTCTCATTTGTTTGCTCTTATTTACAGGGCCTGTAAGAGGGTCAGATAAAGCTCTTCATTGTACAGTATTTGCCCAAGGGGAGTTTAATTTTGTGTTTGTTGGTGAGGGTGTTGTACCAAGATGAAATGTTGAAGGTGAGAATGGATTCAATGAGTGAATGGTAAACCAGCATTAAAATCTTCTTGCTGACATATGTGAGTAATAAAGGCACCAGGTTTTCACAAGTAAGAGGAATATGTAATAAACATGAGTTTTGATCCTGATTTGTGTGTTTCCTCTTGTATTCTCACTGGACATGGTTCAAATAACAGAATGCAGCGGAGCTCAGCTTTGAGACAACTGGGTGGAATTTGGGTGAAACTTTTGTGTCACTTGCAACATTTTCATTAGTTTATTATAAAAATCTGCTTCATGTGTGATTAGAAAAGTCCAGTTAAGCAGCATCTGATATGAGCAGCAAGGCTGCTTTTTGGTTTTGTCAGGCAGGACCTGGCAAGCTCAAAACGTTCTCACTCCCAAATCGGCTGCTTGGTCGGTGGCCTTAAGATTCAAACTGCTTAACCCTCTACTATCAGGCGCACAAGTGAAAGGCTCTGTGGTCAAGCTAGCAATGATGGTTTGGTTAGACTTTCAAAATAAAACTTGTTGACAAACAGTTCACATAGTATGACAAATTATGACTTTTTGGATCTTATTATTGTTGTCAAACAGTCGCGGTTTGAGTAGGTTTAGGCTCCAAAACTACTTGGTTAGGGTCAGGATAAGACCATACTTTGGGTTAAAATAACTACGTTCAGTTTTGTAACTTTCAAAGTGATGTAAATCATATCACTTTTGTAAATGCACCAATCTCTTAACAGTAACTTATGTTAATGCATGTTAATTTACGTAACATAACAACACAAACATCTCACTCTTGGTCCCAAACAAGAAGCCAATCCTGGTCTTTGGAAGGAACGTGCAGTATATGATCCATTCAACCAGCACAACCAACCCCCACGCAGACTTTTCTAGCTCTTTACACTGCACTGGAGGGGTGCTTTAAGTGGTGACGAAAGAGGGGTAACTACCTACAGTGTCAAACTTATAGAGTGTACAGAGACACTGACCAGCTGCTGTGTCTGATTGAAAGTGGGAACGAGCTGGCAAGTCATGGCAAAGGTCCCATAGTTTACACTGGCTTTCAGATAACTCTGTATGGGATAAACAAGTATGACCGTGAAACCCTCACTCTTTGATATAGTCCCACTTTACAGTTCATCTAGGTTTTAGGATAGTTATTGATAGGTGTGGATTGTCTTCAAGTATTTTTTTAATGAGGTTCTGAAAATTAACCTGAGGAGACTTCATTGGACTAGGCCATACATACTAATTTGAAACTTCTCCAGGAAGTTTTGTGAGACATATTGCAGCACGGCAATTTCAACCACCCATGAAAAGCAGCAATAATCATGATTGAATAGTGATGACGACTGTCATAAAGCTATGGTTGTCTGATCATGTTAGTTCACCAAGACTAACGACTGCAACAACACAGAAAAATTGAAGATGACTAATTAGCAAATCCATAATGTTTCCCTCCTATTAAGCATTTCCCTTGAGGCTGTTTTGAATCATTATGCAAATGATTTTGTCAAATGTCAATTAAGTGAAAGAGCTGAAATCCTGTGCTGTATTATTTTTCGAGAGTTGTGTGCAGGAGGAAACTTTCTTCTCCCAGTAATTAAAACTGTGTGGGAGATAAAGGTGGCAGGGAACAAATGGAGGATAGGCTAACTAGGATTTAGTTTTAGAGATAGAATGCTGTTGTTTAGATACCATATCACTGACCAGGAGAGACTGCATCTCTGAGACAGTTTTCACTGTGATCGCATCATATTTTTGTGATTGCTCACCATATCCAGTTACCTCATGTGTCACTCACATGTAAGAATACACCTACTATTATCATAATGAACATAAATTACAAATATGGCGTTTGTTAACAATGCTGTCAAGCTGGTATATTGGTATCGGCAAATTTTGGTCACTAACCCGCTAATAGCTTAAGTAAAAAAATCTAGAGCCTTGTGGAAGACTACAGTTATGCGCACTGAATGCAGAGTGCGAAGGGGAAAGCGAAAAGAAAAAAACAAAGCCTTTCCAATCTTTTCATACAGGCCACATATATTTTTTGTTATTGTGAGAGCATTTTATTAACGATTGCTGTCTGTTTCTTTTCTACAAATATTACAAATAATGCTTATAGAATAACTTACAAACCCTAGCTTTAGGCAAACAGACCTGTCCATGACCAACTGTTTTAGCTGCCTTAACAGTAGCTTACTGTCTCGTAGGTGCTAACTCTCTAAAGTGTATATCTGTCGGTGTTACAAACAGAAGGATCTGGCTCTCAGCATTTCAGAGTTTAAACCCACTGTGTAAAGTTTCATAAGGCACCCATGTATTGCTGTCTCCTAGTAACAATGTGTATTCAATAGTGCTTCATGGATATAACCAAACAATGGATGAAGAGCTTGGGGACCATAGAAAAGCACTTGTTGTTCATGTAAAAAATACTCTTAACACAATCAACAGCTGCAATCAAAAACACGATGACATCTTTTTTTCTCTCTATTGTTGCAGGCCTGACAAGTACCCTCTGAATAGAAAGCGCACTGACTTTCATTAGCAAAGGTGTAGTGGCTTTTTTAGAGGCAGCACAATTATCCAATAAATCAACCAATAAAAGACAACACAGGTGTCAATAGCTTGTGTAATTGAATAATTACTGGCCAGAGAGCTCAGGCACTGTCACTGCAGAAGCTGTTCCCCAAATGTCAAAAAGCAATTGAAATAAATAACACATCTCTCAGATCACTTCAGCGATTAGGATGGCCATAGAATTCACTCTGTTTACCTGCAATAGTTCCCTCAAATGGGTTTACCACCACACAAACAAACACACTTACACACACACACACGAATATTGACATAAACCTCAAATTTATTCAGGACTTTATTTGAAGGTCGCATAAGACTTTTCACATTTCACCATTCTGACCATGACATGACATTTGTCATAAACTGAAGGAGTCTTTAGAAATGTTTATATGCTGTCATTGAGTGTCATTTGGTAAGTTATGTCATTTGTGCTGCAAAGTTGACAATGTTTCATATAGGACAACTTGACATGCTTGGACCAAACACAGCCTAGCGTCATGACATGGATATGAAAGTCTCATGAAATCTGTGTGGCATCCTGGACATTTCATTTGTTCAGATTATGTCAAGTAGTATTTCATTAGTTCTTTTAAGTTACTTGGTCCCCCCACCATTATTTTTCTTATTGATTTAATTTAAAACGCCTCGTGTCACTACAAAACACAGGAGAAGCTCACCTTCTTCACTTTATGTACCTGTTGGGCAATACCCATTCTCGCCATAGGTTTCAGTATAGGCTTTCAAAGCCAGTGACTGGCACTGCAAACCTTGTAAACAAGGAAGTAAGCTCAGTTGCGAAGCATGGGACAGTCAAGATACCAGCATGGAGAGCCTATATTCATACAAGACTGTCTTTTTGTTGTATTTGCAGGTAAGAGAAGTGCACAAGCGCCCTGTTCACTTATGTTAAGTTTGTCCCTAAGTTGTGGTGCCATGTTTATATGTTTACAGTGTCATAAATGTCATGAAGTAAGGCTGCTAACAATTGCTAGCCTTAGCTGCTAACATCGGCATGCCGAGTGCGCTAGCTTAAGACTGAGAGCCTCGTATGAGCAAAAACAATGCTTAATGGCGTCGCACCGTAATGTTAGTTACTTTACCATACTGTTTTTATTGTTCTCATGCAAATAAATGTTGAGTTCTGGAATTTCTAAAGGTGAAGCCGCAGATTTAAGCAACCACTTAAAGCCGTTATAAGTAGGGACGTTCCAATAAGGTTTTTTTTTTTTTTTACCCCGATCTGAGTCCTTTAATATTTAGTATCTGCCGATACCTAGTCCCAATTCAATACTTAGCCTTAACTAATATTTTCCTGGATAATACAGCTGCATTAAGAAAAAAAAGCACCTGCATCCAAGCTCTTCCTTAATAGGTTTTTTTTTTACTTTGTTGAAACAAGTATCTATTTCATATGACTCTTTCTTATTCTGCATATGCTATTGCAACGTTGCCCTACCACCTTCCTTGCTTTAGCAAGTGAGTCTGTGACGCTGCACTGTGACAGCAGACCCTCGAGTACAGCCAGCTGAAGTGTGTGCGAGACGCACCCCAGGCTTGGTTCCTCCATGTCATCCACTGCTTTTATCATATTCCTTACGTTGTCATGTAAAATGATGTAGACGCGTTGCTTGTCTATTTCACACGTGCTTAGCATCTCCTCGGTTGCCTGTTTTACATACTCTGCTGTATGAGACCCACAAAACTAGTGCGCATACCGGCATGTTGTAACTCTGAAGTGGAATAAATGTAATGTAATGCCGAGATCGTCATCCTGGGGATTCAAAAACTCCAGATAATGGAAAAAACCCTGATCCTATACCACAGAGTTGAGCTGATTATCCAGAGCGATTATTTTATTACCTTCTCTGTAATATTTTATCGTACCAGATGAGTAACATTAGATTCAGCTCTTTTGTTACCCCCTTGCAAAACGGTCGTATTGCAGATGTTAGATGTCGCGGTTGGATTGTTTTTGCTGTCTATTTTAAGTTATTTCCACACTGCAGACATTTTATCCACAGGTCTGCGTTCTGCCGCAAATTGTGCTCTGACGTAAAAAAAAAAAAACGGCCTTGGGTCCACGTTCAAAATTGCCAATACCCAATCAGTGGAAAAATGCCCATATTGACCCGATCCCGATCCTGCAGATCTCATTGATGCACTGACAGAGCACGAGCGCACTTGTGACCGGGAACAGGAGCAACATGGAAGCGGCTAAATTGATGCCAATGCAAAAATAAAAGGTCCAAAATTAGTCAGATTGGAATTCACACACCATAGGCCACCTCAGCAATACATGAGCATTTGAAGAGGAAACACATTTTAGAAGACTCAAACGCACCTCGGTAAGGTAGCTAGCTCCCATGCTAGTAGCTAGCCTATTACTTTATGTGCAGACGAAATTTTCTTGTGAAAGGGAAGGCAACGATAGTCTATATTATTTGTGTGAAGGATCATGACAGTTTAAAGGCTAATGTTGTCATTTTGTCTCATAATTTCATAATAACATTTATGCAGTGGAAAGAAGAGTACAGGAACCATAGATGGCTTTTTGCAGAAAAAGCAGAAGTGTACTCCACAACAAGCAACTGCTCTGACCGAGTCAGTCCTTAACATGATGGTCAAAAACATGAGGCCACTTTCCATGGTTGGCGGGAAGGATTTCAACAAATGATTCACTAGTTCAACCCTGAATATATACTGCCATCCAGGAGACCCTCTCAGATGGTGGAAGGAAAGTGAGGGTTTTTTCCCGCTCTAAGCTAGCAAGGTCTCTTCTGTGCATTCCTGCAACATCCACCCCAGCAGAGCGAATCTTCTCTGCAGCTGGAAATATCTGATCTCATAAGAGAGCAAGCGTCACTCGAGACCACTTGGAGATGCTGACTTTCCTCAGTATGAATAAACTCTGATTGGCCTGTCGATTCATTAAGTTGCATCTTGCAACTTTTGAGTCTTTAGACCAGAAAATGTTTGTTTAACAAACTTTATGTTATGCATGCTGATTGTTGTGCACAAAATGCACTTATGTTAAAGGGAAGAAAGTTTATTTCATTGCTGCTATCACTTAAATAAATATAATAAATAAGAGCCGTTGTTTTTTGTACAGTTCATAATTTGACTAGTCGAATTGTCGTTACAGTAGTGGACGACTAGTCGACTATCAAAATAGTCGTTAGTTGCAGCCAGTGTTGTGGGTAACGCGTTACAAAGTAATGCGTTAGAGTACTCTAATTACTTTTTTCGTGTAACGTAACGCGTTAGTTTCGTGCGTCAAGCAATCAGTAACTTCGTTATTTTTTTAAAAAAGTAATCCGTTATTTTAAGAATTTCTCCGGATAAGGAAAGGAAAATCCCGACTGCAGCCTGCTTTTTGTCAGACAGTACTGTGCCATCTGCGGATGTGTCAGCGGAGGCGCAGCGCTGTGATGCGTCTGTGCCCTGCTGCTGACCTACGTTACCTGTGTGTGTGTGTGTGTGTGTGTGTGTCTGTGTGTGTGTGTGTGTGTTTTCAAACCCCCGGCAAGATGGCAGAGAGGACAGCTTTTGCATCGTGGAAGTACGCACATTATTTTCAATTCACCAGCGAAAAGGACAAGAACAACATAACGGTAACATGCACACTCTGTTGGTGAAAAGCTTCTGTCGACCGCAAAAAAAAAATAAATAAATAAATAAAAAAATTAATAAAACGCTATGTGGCATATTGCTGACTGTCTTTCCTGTTATTGTTATCCTGCAGAGTTAATTTGGTTGGATGACTGACGTTATTCATCATTGTCACGACTTCTCGGTGCATTTAAAGGAGGCTGTGTGTGTGAGTTAAGTTGCAGCATGTGCGAGGCGCTGCAGACGGCTTTTCATTTTTGGTAACGCATGAGTACTCTAACGCGTTACTTTTATTCATAGGTAACGCTGTAATGTAACTGATTACTTTTAATTGATGGTAACGTTGTAACCTAATTAACTACTTTCCAAAGTAACGATACCCAACACTGGTTGCAGCCCTATTTCACAGCAATACCTTGCATTGGGAAAACAGAATGAGAAACCAAAAAAAAAGACTAATTTGTTCACACTACACCTTGACTTGACTTGCATCACATAACGTTTCAGACATCTGGAGAGGGACATGTTTATGAAAAAGTAATCCGGTTAGTGATTACTGATTACTTCTTCAAAAAGTAGCTTAGTTACTTTGCTGATTACTTGTTTTTAAAAGTAACTAAGTTAGATTACAAGTTACTTTATTAGTTACATTCAGCAGGTGTCCCCCCGCCCCGCCTCAACATAAACATTCAGCATGGCCGTCAGATTTCTCTCCATCGCTGCATACTCCTTCTCCAGGTAGGAAGAAAAACATGTTCTGTGAGGCAGCAGGCAGTGATAGTAGTGGGGATCTTGTTTATTATGGCACCAAACGAGGGCAAGTCAATCGTGTCTAAGTGCAGCATTTCCTCT